>JAKTRO010000014.1:0-148856 GCA_030579755.1 Entelexis gropengiesseri | reverse complement strand
GTCATCTCCTATGCCGAGCTCGAGACTTCGGTCAAAGCAGCCATATCCCAAGCAGCCATCTCCCAAGCAGCCATCTCCAAAGCCTAGGTCGAGAAGCACTTCAGATGGAGTGCTGGTTGTTAGTTGATGTGTGAAATAGATACATTTCGACACATAGTGCAGCAGGCTGCGGTCAGTAGGTTCGCGAACGGCGCTCAAACCTCGCTAGCTTACCATTCGGACTCGCCGCTGGCTTTTGCAAATACATAGTCCAGTCCGTTGACATTCGCCACACCGTCCTTGAGCGTGTACTTCCACCTTGTCTTCACCTTGTGCACCTTTTCGTAGAGGCACAACATTATTTGCGTCTGCTCGCCCTCTTCCTCGTCATTGCTGTCCGCCAGCTCGTCCTCACTATCATCCAAATCAGAATTGAGCTCTTCCTCCTGGGGTCCATCCGTCTGCGGCAACTTCGATTGACGGTTCATTACGTCCTGCATCTGCTGCTGGAGCTCGGGCGCGGCCCGCACCGATGCTCCCCCCGCCAGTTGCGTCGTCAGACTCGGCGGCGCAAGGCCCGGCGATGCGAGGTTCGGCGAAGCGAGGCTAGGCGACGCAAGGCTCGGAGACGGATTGCTGGTTCGGCTTGTGTCGTCCGGTCTGGTGCTGTTCAATGGGTTGTAGGCTGGCTTGTTTCGGTCGGATTGTAACATGTCAAATGGCTCTTCCTTGACACCATTGTACAATGGATACTGCGTCGAGGGCGGTGCACGGGGCGGGTTCGTGCCCGCAGGTGGGTTGTAGCCTGGTGCCCCAGAAATGCTTATATCGGCTCCTCCTTCGTCTTTTACTGGCGGAAGAACAAAGTGCAGCGCTTCAGAAGGCATTGGGAGGCCCTCTGAAGCTGGTGGAAGAGGGAAATTTTGCAGCACGGCGGCAGTGGAGCTGGCAATACTTGCCGGTCCTGTTGGAATGCCGAGGTCTCGTCGTGCCTCTGCATTCCAGCCAGGGTCCTTTATGACATTCATCTCGCCGAGCCTTCTTCGCCACGCCTTCGTAAGCATGTCGAGGACAGAAGGGTCGACGTCTCCACGGTCATCAAGTTCGGTCTTTGCATCCTTGATCACGGTCTCAATGACCGAGTTGTAAAGCTCGCCGACCTTGTTCGACATGGCGGCAGTGCAGCTTGAATTGCTAACTTTGGTTTCGCCTCACTAGTTCGGACCCCCTCTTCTCGGTGCTTTGTCACTGTGCACGTGACCTGCCCACCTTAGCCGTTTCGCACACACTACTCCGCGCTGACCTCGCTCACAGCGGCGGCTGCTCAGATGACGGGGTGGTGGTGGAGTTGAGGCCCAACCAAGCCCTGCGTCAGCTGGTGGTCTTAGATTGTCAAAATCGACTGAAAATAGCGCTTAAACGAGGTTATAGTGTGCAATGATAGATGCCATTAACCGACGTAAACTACATAGAAAGTGCACAGGCTCACCGCAAACTCTCGATCATCGTCGCATCCCATAATTCAAGTTAGAGAGATGCGTCTGCTCAAAGTGGAACTTAAAAGGGTAAGAGCGTACCTCAACACGCTGATATATGCCTATCGGACAACTTGGAAATTCAGCCATATTCCATTATCTCTACAACAAAGCATGCGCAGCGGTCCCCCCACACGCCACACCTTGCACAACGCGTGTGTACTGAACGTGCCTCCAGGGTTGGGTTTATAAACACACACAAGCCCCCATCACACCGATCAAGATCATCGAGTCTAGCTGCTCGTAAACCAGTGCCAGCTACAGATCACATACACCATGGAGGATGAGAATGATATCACGATGGCCAGTGCGTCCATGACCGCTGCGCTGAGCGCCATGAGTTTCGATAACGACGCTGACTCTAATACAAGCAGTGAGGGCGAGGCTGACAACGACGAAAGCAGACTCAACAACTTGATTTTGAGCAACTCTACCCCTCGTTCCGCGCTTCCCCGCACCTCAATTGACGATGCACTGCCGCCGTCTGTCCGCTCGGTCTCCCCTGAGCCCAGCAAGCCGGCACAACAGGCTGTCTCATCAGAGCTAACGCTATTCCAATCTCTCCTAGGGACCACTGTGGACAAAGACCTGCTGAGCCAAAAGCCCGAGGTCTTGGTGGTGCTCTCGCATGCTGGGTACAAGCACCAGTTTTCGCGGCCATGGGTGTCGAAAAAATCGCTTGCATCGGTGGTAGAGAGGCCAGACCGGCTCAAGGCATGCTCATTGGGGATCGGACTAGCGCAGACCAAGGTCCCTTTACACGTCACTGAAGTTCTTACTAGGACGCCGCTATATGCTCCGCACTTCGAAGCTGTTCATGGCAAAGATTGGGCGACAGAACTGTATGCCTTGTGCAACAGCGCGCCATCAAAGCTGGCGCGCGGAGAACTCGAAGTGCCGGACTCATGGCCCTACTATGACATTTATCTTGCTCCAGAGACTGTTCACGCATTGGAGGGTAATATCAGTGCCCTCGAGAAGGGCGTGGACGAAATATTCACTGGCGACATCCACCGGGCTTTTATTGCTGTACGTCCGCCGGGCCACCACTGCCACGAAGACGAGGCTAGTGGGTTCTGCATTATCAACAACGCTCACATTGCTATTCAGTACGCCAAAGCGCGATACAAAGTAACCCACGCCGTGATCATGGACTTCGATCTGCACCATGGCGACGGAAGTCAGGATCTACTGTGGAAGCTTGGGTTCAAGAAGCCTGAGAGTGACGATCCAATAATCCCAATGGGATACTTCTCCTTGCATGATATCAACTCGTTCCCCAGCGAGACTGGGGTTGCTCAACCGCAACAAATAGCCGATGCCTCGGTATGTTTCGTTGCCCACGGTGCTGCTATCTGGAACGTCCATTTAAAGCCGTATGCGACGCCCGAAGAGTTTGACAAGATTTATGAGACGGAGTACTCGAAACTCTTTGAGCGCGCGGCACACTTTCTGGATATAGCACAGCGCGAGATGGAAGGCCAGCGGGCCGATTTTAGGCCCCTAGTCGTGGTTTCCGCAGGCTTTGATGGAAGCGAATTTGAGACGCCTGGAATGCAGCGACATAAGGTGCACCTTCCGACTTCGTTCTTCAACCGGTTCACCCGCGATTGTGTCGCACTGGCAGAGAACTACGGCTCGGGGCATTTGCTTTCTGTTTTGGAAGGTGGCTACTCAGCAGCAGCCGTGGCCACTGGCGTATTCAGCCATCTCACCGGCCTCTCTGGGACGCCATATGCCAAGAGTTGGTGTCCCGCCAGCACCACACCGCACGAGATAGAAATCGGAATGCGGCAGCGCTGGCGGCACCATCCAGAGCAGTGGTCTGCTGATGGAGTTCAGCTTGGTCGCAGCTTGTTTCCCTCAAACCCAAAGCCAGAACCCGGCTCCCCTGTGAACAATTCCAGGCCGGTCACTGCCCAAGGGCGACATCACCTTCGCAGTATGAAGGTGGATTGAAAACCTGTTGTGTTTATTCTCATAGTCCTATTTTTATTTGCTGTTTTAACTCGGGCCGATGGATCTGCTCTCTCGATCAAGCCAGTAGGATCGCGGCCCATTGTCAGTAGCTGACGCGACCTAACCCGGGGATCCCCGCGGCGTCCACAGAGAACGGTATTCTCAATGTCACGTTCCATGTCGTCAGTCACGAATGATAATCCCCACATGATAAGACGGTCGACACCCGGTCGTGAATGCTCAATCGGCTGAAGGGCCTTAGGTATTATTCAAATAAGATGCCTCACCCACAGCCTAGCCACCACGTTGCTTCGAGCAAAATTGACGTCTGGTCGCTGATCAATGGCGCTGCTGCAGACGCGGAAGCCGAAACTAAAAAGCCGGTGGTCAATCTTGGCCAGGGCTTCTTCTCGTACTCGCCTCCGAAATTCGCCCTTGACGCTTTAAAAGAGGCGGTTGAGACCCCTGCGCTGAACCAGTATGCGCCCACGCGAGGCCGTCCTGAGCTGTTGAAGGCCATCTCCGACGCGTACAGCCCGTTCTACGGCCGCACTCTCGACCCTGCGCAGGAAATCGTTGTTACTGCGGGGGCCAATGAGGCAATTCTCTCCTCTGTGTTCGGCTTCTTGAATCCTGGCGATGAGGCGATTGTTTTTGAGCCCTTTTTCGATCAGTACATTCCGAACGTCCAGATGGCGGGCGGATCTCTTGCGTATGTGCCATTGCACCCTCCGAAAGACGCCGCTACCAAGACTTCGTCCGCTAACGACTGGTATCTAAAGATCGAAGAGCTGGAGGCTGCCATCACGCCTCGCACGCGGATGGTAATTCTTAACAGTCCTCACAACCCGATTGGCAAGGTGTTCTCGTATGACGAGCTGAAACAAATTGGCGACCTGTGTGTCAAGCACAACATTATCATCTTGTCGGACGAGGTTTATGACCGTCTGTATTACAGCAGGTTTACTCGTATCTCCACAATCTCAGAAGAGATCTCGGACCTGACGATTACGGTTTGCTCCGCTGGTAAGACGTTTGCTGCTACTGGATGGCGCGTTGGGTGGGCAATTGGTCCCCCGCATCTAATCAAGTATGTCGCGGCGGCCCACACTCGAATCGTGTTTTCCGTCAACACGCCGTGCCAGGCCGCGGTGGCCAAGTCGTTCGCCATGGCTGAGAAGGAGAACTACTATGACCTGACTATTGAGAGCTTCAAGCACAAGTATAAGATCTTGACTGATGCCTTTGACGAGCTTGGGCTCCCGTACAGCATCGCTGAAGGTGGGTACTTCCTCTTGGTGAATTTTGCCCGGGTGCAGATCCCCAAAGACTTCCAGTTCCCTGATCTGATTCTCGAGCGTCCCCGCGACTTTAAATTGGCGATTTGGTTGATTAAAACCATTGGGGTCGTGGCCATCCCGCCCACTGAATTCACCACTGCCCAGGCCGCGCCCCTTTTGGAGAATTATCTACGTCTTGCAGTTTGCAAGGATAATTCAATTCTGGAAAACGCGGCCGAGCGGCTGAAGGGCCTTCGTCAATACATCATTTGAGTGATATATATGTTGATGGAGTCGGACACGTTCTATATATCGCAGATATGTTTAGAGGACAGAGTAGAACCCACCTCTTCACTCTACATATATACTTGTCTATGTGGGTTGCTGTCTATCAATTTACATGCATGTAGATTTTTGTCTCTGTCAACTGCAAACTCACAGAAGAGTCTGGCCGAGGGCGGACTTCACAAGTGCAATCCCCGACTGCAATGTTTCTTTGGCATGGCCCTCATTCTCACCGAGATGAGGGTTGCACTCCACAAGATCCATTCCAATCAGCTTGTCGGTTTCGGCAACCGCCTCGCAGATATAGCATCCCTCGCGCCAGGTCAGGCCACCTCGCACGGGGGTGCCAGTGGCAGGGGCGAAAAACGGGTCGAGCGCGTCGACATCGAATGACAGATGAATCGGATCCTTAAGGCCTGGGTTGACTCGCTCCAAGGCCATTTCCATGACCTTCGCAATGCCATAGCGGTCGATATCATGCATCGAGTACGCGGTGATGCCACGTTTGCGGATTACCTCTTTCTCAAATGGGTCAACATCGCGCAGACCGATATAAGCAATTTTACTGACATCCAAGCATCCGCGGGGCACCCAGCTAAACAGATCGTCCTTTTCTTTGTCCTGTTCATCGATACCCATGAGGAATGACACCGGGCAACCGTGCAGATTTCCACTCATCGACGCGGCGGGGGAATTCAGATCAGCGTGAGCATCGATCCACAGAACACAAGCGTTGGGCGTAGCCTTGAGCACACCAGCAATAGTTCCAATGGCAATGGAGTGGTCTCCGCCCACCGTAAGAGGAAACTTGCCATCTTCAGCGGCCTTGGAGACAGAATGATAGATTCTCTCAGCAGCAGACGAGACGAATTTCGGGCGCTTCATGTTGTTTACAACCGGGTCGTTTGCGGGCTCCTCAAACTCCAGATGATTCCACTGCACTGACCAGCCAAGCTTCTCGACTTCTTGTCCGAGACCCTCGGATTCGAGCATCTTAGGAGCATCCTCGCACCCGGCTTTTCCCTGGCCGCCACTAAACGGGGCCCCAAACACCACGACCTTTTTTTCCGTCATCTAGGTTGATTGACATTTATTTCTATCCTAGCGGGTAGCCTCAATAAACAGGGGCGCACGTGAGACGCACTCTGCGCGACCACCACTGCCTGGCGTTTTTTCACAGCCCACGATGTGGCCATTATCGTCAACAGTTCATGGGCTCACCTTTAGGACAGCTGCAAGGCAGTTCAAATCGTCGCGTATGTTGCTTTCGCTGAGTTACGATCCGTAAGTTAGCCTATTTATATTTCGTAACTAGTTCACGCTAGCTTACACTAGTGGAATGTGTGGTTCACCGGTTCTCATGATCTCAACACTAGCCTGACGGCAGCGACGCGAATCATGACGAACACTATTAGACAACCTCTCAGAATCTTTCTCTTCAGACTTTGACGCTCAACGAACTCATGGTGCAAAGAGTATGTGGGCAACACTAGTACTGAAGTTCCGCACTAAGGAAAAAAAGTAGCGCCAGCTTAGATGTTGCATATAGAACCAATTCTATGATCACGTGTAATCGCTCAGATCCGCGTTAGCCAGCCAGCTCACACACAGGGTTACTCGGTCTCCCGGTTTGAAGTCGGGGTCCCTCGCTGGGAAATTGGGGTTAGTCGGCGCCTTACTAACCCGTGCCAGGCATACCCGGGTCGCTAGATTTCACAAGCTCACGCACGAAAATAAGACACCAGCTTAATATAATATCACCGGCGGCGTTGGGGCAATGTATGGTCGACGGGTCGTACAAGCGTCGCGGTCGATAGCATCGCAGTCCAAGCCAAAATCATCGCGTCGGCTCTCATTTGGCAACAAACTCGATGCTGGGCCCAGTTTTGACGATTTCCTGGCTGGCAAGGCCGCCGCTCGCATGGTAGAGGACAAGGTTGCTGCCGCAATTCCTCAGGAAGACTCACGGCTGCCACGGTGGCTCAAAACCGAGATCCCAAAGGGTCGCAATTTCACCAATCTAAAAAACGATCTGAAGGGGCTCAAGCTGCATACAGTCTGCGAGGAGGCACGGTGCCCAAACATTGGCGAGTGCTGGGGCGGAACCGATAAGTCGAAGGCCACTGCGACAATTATGCTGATGGGTGACACATGCACTAGAGGATGCCGATTCTGCTCCGTCAAAACGAGTCGCCAGCCAGGTCCGCTGGATCCAATGGAGCCCGAGAACACCGCTACGGCGATCTCGAAATGGGGCCTCGGGTACGTCGTGCTCACCACGGTAGACCGCGACGATATCTCTGACGGTGGAGCACACCATTTTGCCAAAACTGTGCAGCTGATCAAAGAGAAATCTCAAGGAAAGACGTTGGTCGAGTGCCTCGGCGGCGATTTCAAGGGAGATCTGGAGATGGTCGATGTTCTCGCAAGATCGGGTCTTGATGTTTATGCGCATAACGTCGAAACGGTTGAAGAGCTGACTCCGTTCGTGCGTGACCGACGGGCCACGTTCGAGCAGTCGCTTAGCGTGCTGCGCCGCGCAAAGGAGACTGTCCCATCTCTCGTCACCAAGACCTCCATCATGCTGGGATTCGGCGAGACCGACGATCAAATCGAGCGCACGCTGCGCCGTCTGCGTGAAGCACACGTTGACGTTGTCACATTCGGGCAGTACATGAGACCAACTAAGCGACATGTCAAAGTTGCTGAATACGTGACACCCGAGAAATTTCAGCACTGGCACGATCGTGCCATGGCGATGGGATTCTTGTACTGCGCAAGTGGTCCACTCGTGCGCTCGTCCTACAAGGCCGGCGAAACGTTCATCGAAAACGTCTTGCGTGGAAGAGCCCCAGGCGCGGACTGGAAGCAACACAAAGCCGCAGCTACGACTACTTCTATTTAAGAAACATAAGGAGTGCATACATACAAGTCTACATGGCCATTTGTGTTTGACACCACTAAAGACATCGTTAGAACCGAATCTCTTTCGCTTGTAGTAGATAAGAGGTCAACACCATCTCTATATACACACTCTGGGTGTTCGCCAATGCCTACTGCTAATCTTTCCTAGCGCTAGCCAACGCCTATCAAGTAAACACCTCTTTCTGGTGCCTGATATACAGTTCAAGAACTGGCGCCGGGAGTTTCAAACTCGGGGAGAGTGCCACACTCAGATTGCGAGCCCCCATTGCGTTTTGTGACTCTCTAATACTCAGGTAGTCTAGCAGCTCCATTAAAGCTCGCACAACTGCAACATTAATCGCATTCAGCCTTGAGACATCTGATTTTAAAGCTTCTACCAGCTCAGGCCCATGTAAGGCCAGTGTTGTCTGTGATTTCAGTTCGTCATACTCCTCGAGTAATCTCCCAGGAAGACAACGAAGATATCGCTTGAGTAGATCTGCGGTAGTGTAAATGTCGATGTCGCCGTTTGACAGGTCGTAATCCCCGCAACTGTCAAATACACTTTCCAATTC
This sequence comes from Entelexis gropengiesseri, assembly GCA_030579755.1. Classification (NCBI taxonomy): domain Eukaryota; kingdom Fungi; phylum Ascomycota; class Dipodascomycetes; order Dipodascales; family Trichomonascaceae; genus Entelexis; species Entelexis gropengiesseri. The sequence goes on along the minus strand of JAKTRO010000014.1, from coordinate 140,339 downwards.
GTCTAACAGCTTTTGAGAACCCGATATCCTAAAAACCCCCTGGCTCGAGCTAGCACTTTCACAGTGTAGGATTTCTAGACATCGCGCCACCACAGTGGGAACGGAATCGTCGTTTTCGAGTCTCATCTGATGCTTACATTCACTTGGCATAATTCCAAAAACTGCCCGAGGGCCATTCTTCTGGTATCCGATAAGGCTCCCAAAACTGCCCACAAGAGTGCTGGAAGTTACACTACCAGGTTGAGAATTCGTGATCCGTGCCTCTGGACTGCCATTTGGATCCAAGATCTCCATGGCTGCGGTGATATTACGCGGCATAAATCGGGCATCATCAATCTTGCCGTGAGAAGCTACTGGTCCAGATATATCATTGAGCGATACTTTGAGGGGACTGTTGGTGACACCGCTGGATAGAGTATCAATGGATCTTTCTCTTGGCATATGCATTGATTGTGCGGAGCTCGTCTCGGTTGTGCTTCGGAATAGTACTGAACCTCTACGAGCTCGAGCTCGTCGAGCATCTTCGCTGCTTCCGCAATTAGGAAGGTAGGGCGAGCTTCTACTAGCTTCAGGAAGCACGTACGGGAGAGGAGGTATTTTGATATGGCTGCGGGCTCCAGGAGAAATGTCCCCAGCGGCTATGTTTGAAACCCGACCACGAAGATGACGCAGCCACGTTTGACGAGTAGGCTCATTCTCAGCACACAGCATGTGTCGCTTAATCTGGTCTGAAGCTAGTCTTTCGTAGACATTGATAGCATACCTAGCGTTGTCTGGAGTGGCTTCGTACAGCACGATGAACTCCTCTATCCTTGCTTGGTGGAGACTAATACGATTTTGAAGCTTTCCGCTAGCAATATCGCTAAACACATCCAGATATGAGCCGTTGATTGCGTAGTAATAACAATCCCATGGGCTGTTGCGCCTGGGCTGAGCACGAGAAAGAAGGAAACCGCACATCTCCTCGCCAAGCATGCCAAAGGACCTCGTTGGTGATGGCTCTACCAAATCGTAAGAGTATAACTCATGTAGAGCGTGTTCGAGGGCTGCTTTCAACCCTGCGTTAGTAGTATACAACTCAACATCGTTAAGCCACAGGATTGAGCGGAAAAATGCGTTGAGCATGTCATTTCGAAGGTCAACTTTCCACGGAATAGTGGAGCGGAACAATTCTTCATCAGGAAAATCTCTCAGCCGAAATTTGGTTTTTTTCATCAATGGCTGAAGGAGCAGCTGAATTTTCTCATTGAAGGTTGCTAACTGTGCATATTCTTTGATGAAATGCCATCTTGGTGCTTGTGAAGAAGCGTCCACCAAAGCAAAAACTGCGCATGGGTTATGATTGGGCCTGATACGCAGTTCTCGTGGAACAAGTCCAATGAGGCCAACGTCAACCTTGATTTCTAGTACCCCGGATCCATCTTTTTTCTTATCATAGCCCCCAGATGTTGGCGAAACGAAGGCAATATCTTTGAATGACGGACTATGATATGATGCGGTTGGTGAAAGCGTCCATTTCTCGGAATCCTCTTGGTCATCGTAACCGCTTACTTCAATATTGTTGATCGGATCGTGCATCGTACAGCCTGCCTCATTCAAGCAGCTCGCGGTGGTTCCCGAAGTTTCGGGGGTGCTTGGTATACTAGTTTTGAGGCTCTCTGCTCGATGCCCGCTCGTTGTGCATGTGGCGTCTTTGGCCGTGTCACACTTAGACGAGCCGCTTGGACCATTGAGGCTCTTCGCCGCTACTCTAGACTCTTTCGAGCTGTACGGCTCATGTGCCACACTCTTGCAAGGCTCTTCATACACACTTGACATAGCAGTCACGAAGCTTGTAGTGGTACCAGCGTAATGTTCGGTCGGTATCAAGCACGTCTCAGGCCGTGCCCTAAATGAGACGGACACCCTCGATTTAAGCATCGGACAATTCTCTTTAGGTTAAAATATCCTTCCCTTTGTTTAATTGATTCCAGGCAGTAACTCCTCAGACTAATCCAAAACCCTAACATCACCTATCTACGCCTTTAATCACGTTGACATATCGGCGGGGCTCGATTGCATCGCCCTGCATGCTTATGTGTACCCCCCTGCAAATCATCGACCCACATGCGAAAACTATATATTACCACGACTATCCTAGTGTAAACTCGTTCAACTCTAATCAAAACCGTCTTACTACTCAGGCTTGGTGATTTGGTTCTCTAGAATTACACCCGCGGGCCCAACGATATGTGATTAATGCTAATCATATGTAGAAGAGCATGGAAACCAAGAGTAACATTGCGCTGCGCATCTCGGCAAAGTGGGCAGTTTCTGAATGGAAACCTTTCCCCTTCCGACACGCCCGATCGGCACTATTTACAGTATATCATGAGCGCAGTTTCCAATTACATTAGCGCTGACTCCCTGGAGGGCCACCTTAAGCTATCGAAACCCTTTGAAATTATGTTCAGCCTAAAATCTTCGCTTTCTTGTACTAGAAGTTTGCGCTAATAGGATGTAATGATGGTGTGCGCTGCATGTGACCCCTCATAACTTGGCTATGCTCAAGGGCACGGGTTGTGTCGAAGGGCCGCAGACCCCCGCGGAGGTCTGCCCAATAGACCTGCATGATTCCGTGCACTTCGATGAGAAGTTAGCAATGATGTCACTACATTAAGTATTGAGACGATAAGCATGGGTTTATGATGAATGGAGAGCATTGATTCCAGTTTGACGCAGTTCATTGGACCGCGAGTGGAAGCGATACGGCTGCATAAAACAAATGGCGCAATTCCGAACACGTCAAAGATTGTGCTAGAATCGCCATCAGGTCGCCAGTCAGTACTTTAATCGAGCGTGTTTCAACCTCCGCTTTAGCAAAATTCCTCTTAGGTCGTCATTGCTGGCCAACTTTGCCTCAACAGTTGCCTGATGGCCACTTGTTTTACGAGGCCTCAGTGATCGATGCCATTGAATACTCTCAGTTGATTGCGCTGCTGATTTGCTTAACTCTGCTGCATCTTGGTCGAAGAAGATGCTTACAGTGATAGCGCTGAGAGGTCTAAACAATGATGTCAGCTTGGAAAGGCCACTCTATGCTCGAGGCCCTTCTACTTCATTTATTTCCAAGCCATTGAGCCGTGCGCCACGATAATCACTGTTCAAAGTGAAAATTGATATTTGTCGGTATAGAAACCGCATCTAGTTTCGATTAATAGCAGTTTAGATAGGTGCCGGCAAACAATAAATACTTCAAACTCGCTCAAGGCTTCCTTATCCTAGACTCATGTCCTTAGGACGCAGCAGAGACAGCCATTTTAAAATCCCTTAAGGCGTAAATACTCGTCGCAGGCTTGGACCAGTTCGGCTTTCTCGCGCCGCTCAGCCTCAACAATCTCCTCTAGGGCTGTAATACGCTCTTGCCATTCCTCTTCAACTTTCTTCTGAGTTGTGGCTTGAAGCTTTTTAATGATAGATCGGAACTTCTCAGAGGCCTGCTGCGAATACTCACGATGTAGGTCGTCACGAATCTTTTTGACAGCAAAAAAGTGTTGGCTTTCCTTCTCGATTAGTTCGGCCTTTAGGGACCGCACTTCATCTTCCCTCGAAATCAGCTGTGATTTCAGATCAATCACTTTAGCATTAAGTGCCTTTATATCAGAAGCATCGGCGGTGGAGGCAAGCTTACCTCTGTCGGCAATTCTCAGAACAGAGGATCTCTCTCCTTGGGTCGAGGCGGTCTCAATCAAGTCGTCACTGGACAAAGGAATCTCACCCAAGCTCAAGTCGAGGTCGATGTCGAGATCTAGGTCAAGAGCAGGCAAACATCGAGCATCTAGGTTGGTTCGCTGCTTTTTCGGTGGCAGCGAAGCAAGCGAGATGGCCCTTTTACTTGCATTGTTAGCGGCCTCCTCTACTCTCCGCGCCAGCTTTGATTCCCTATCGTTTGGCAAGGAAGCTGATCTAGCTCTGTGCCTTTGCTTATTGGCAGCGACCATCGGCGAGGACTTGGCCGTCACAGTCTCCAAGTAATGCAAATTATTGGAAAGACTGGTTTTTTGGCTCGTAGGTTTTTGGTGTGACGGCGTCGATCCTCTTGGCTCGGGAGGCTCGATATCTCGGCTAAGTGGGGACGGCGGCGCATGGTCTTGCGGTGATAGCGGCAGACGTCTTGGTCCACTAATAAAGTCGCGGGTCAATTCAGGCGTGTTAACCCCCGCTTGAGAGCCCGACTGCCCCCTTGTATAGTCACTAGTTCCCTTTCGCAGAATTTCTCTCGTCTCATCACCCATAAAAACCTCTTGAAGCATGAAAAGGATGCTATGCCATTCCCTTAGTCCTAGTGTCTGTGCTCAGATTCCGCTTTTAGGCACGATCGGGCTGGTTGGTTGGGAAGCTCGAGCAGCGCCATAAATGTAAGGGTTGATTTCACTTATCCCCCGGGGACGATTTGGGTTGGGTTTTTGTAGATGGTCAGCTCTACGGAGGCTAGTGATGACGAGCAGCAGCACGGCAATCTGGGGCGGTCCTGCATCGTGTACGTAACGCGGAAGAGAGGAGGTGAGTTCTCCATGCCGATGCATCGGGATTTTAAGAATACTGCACTCGAGCCCCATAATATATGAGCATAGCTAAGATCTACATGAAATGCTAGGTGCTGTCTCTATCTGAGCTGGTAGCACCGCATTATCTGAATCGTTTTTGAGCAAGCTGCGCAGCCCCGCTCTCCTCGTACTCTTGCCGAGTAACCCACATTTGGTGGAACGTCCCCAGAGAGGCGAGAATACTGCCGCCTATCCAAGCTCCGTTGCGGCGCTCGACCATATTTCCCGAGGCAAAGATGCGAATCTTGAACATCGGGAACCGCGCCTGAAGGTCCTGGTTAATTCGCTCAGTGAGACCCTGGAGAAGCGTAGAGCCTCCGGTCACAACGATGTTGTTTGCCAGGTTGGCGCGGATGTCTACGTCACACGCAAGAAGCGACTCAATTATAAGAGTGCTGATTCCCTGGGTCGACCACTCGTCAGACGAGCCGCTGACTGCCGGCTCAGCCTCGCCATCCAGGTCCATTTTTTCTTCGGATGGATTAGATTCCTCGCCGTCCTTTGAAGCTTTATTTTTACCCTCGTTCTCACGTGTAGCGCCCGAGGTGGCTGCACGAATCTCTGGGGCGTCGCCTGTTTCGCCGGCAAACAAAAGCTCCCCAAGCTCAAACCGCTGGTCTCCATATTCAACTCTTTGGCCATTCGGCAGCTCGAACTGCCGCTTGGGCGCAGCTTTCGCTGCGGCGGATGAGGACCACGGAGTGCTGCTTGTCTGAACCATCGACTCTTTAAATTGCTCCATAACGCGACCGACCTGGAACTCGTGGAAGCTTGCGGTGACCTCGGGTAGCTCGTGGTTGAGCACAAAGCTGGCAGGGGAGCCGGGCGGCACGGGCTGCTTCGTCTTTATTTGATAACCGCAGACCACGTCGTCATCTTTGAACGCGTTCTTGCGTATTTGCGAGGACAAGTAGTTCCCCGCGCGCCGGCTGCGCCTTGCCGGCTTCTCCAAGATGAGTCCGTCCACAACTGGGGTTACAGACAGCGTCTGTGCCCCAACATCAACAACAATCCCACTCCCGCGGCCCGACGCGAACAGGCTCAATACAGCCGACTTAGCGATGTATGTGGCGGGCGCCTCGAGCTCTTCTAGGGCAAACTCCATTGTTTTTACCTGTGCTGCCTCCGTATTCCAGTACGGCTCGCTCAGAAGCAGCGGTCCTTCCCGGATGTAGTCGACCGTTCTCTCAGCAGACATTTGGCCTAACGCGCTCTTCCACAATTCTTTTGCCGCATCCCAGTCCTTTACAACACTATCCTCGAACGGGTTATTGATTTCGGAGCCTTCCCGTACAAGATATGTGTGCTCATCGCCAAACCGGCGCTGCCCCTCTCTTTCGGCATAGCTCGAGGAGAACGAGATGCTGGGACCGTCTTCGCTCGACCACCCAACCCGTGTCCAGGCCGATCCGGGATCCAGCACGACAGCGTTGACCTCATCGCCACCGTAGACTTGGGTCACTTGCGACATGGCTAGATGCGAAAGGCTAAGGCGGGAGAGAAGCAGATTACGAGAGACACTACGAGACGGTGATGATGGGCGATGCGTAAACGAGCACAACGGAACCACAGCGATTATCAGCACATCAAATCAAAGCAGCGGTACCAATTTTTAATAAATAGTTGGAGCATATTAATAAGAGAAAAAATGTATGATTTTAATCGAACAAGGACGGTAGGAGCGCTGGCGTTGCGTATGATCACACTCATAATCACAGCCCGTAAGCTTCCGACAGCACCTTGATAGAAACGTGCCATGCGAACTCCAAGAAGATCTTGCGGCCAGCGCCGCCTTCTTCTGCACTGAACACAAAGGACAATCGCAGTTTGTGGGTGAGCTCCTGCCATTCAGTGCGGAAGGTTTCGGTAAACCCTGAGGGCCTGATCTGGCCAATGAAATTGTCGAGCTGAGTGCGACCAGGATGCAGCGCTTGGTCTTGTCGTATGCGCGCGATGTGCTTGATTTCGTCGAACGGGTCTCTTCTAGAGGTCGTGACCGTCTTGACCAGATCAAAGGCTATCTCATGCAGCACCAGGCCGCTATAGGAAGTATTAAGGCTGAGATAGAGGCCTGGTCTGGGACCGTTTTCAAATGGGGTTTGGACAAGTCCATAGGCTGGGACGTCTAGCTGGAGATCAAGGCTGAGGTCTTTGGGCACAGCCCCGGCGCTGCCGCGAGAATCAACCGACGGCACGCCCAGAGGATGTGCCAGATGTGAAGCAAGTTCACTCATCACGCTGCCCAACGCAATCTTCCCTCTATCTGGTGCGTGTGTAGACACCGAGAAGTTTTCGGGTCCTGCGGTGCGCTGGAACTGTATCCGCTCAGGATCATCAAGGAGCGGCTGAAACTTTTTAGAGCGTCTGCACAGCCTGATAGTGTGTTCGAGCTGCATCATATCCAGGTCCGCACTCTTCTCTCCCGCTCGGTATTCAACGGAAAACTTGGCCTTCCACATAACGCTATTGTGCTTAAGGTCGAAGCTGGGAGGGAGCTTGAGATCATCATCGAGGGGAACCTTCAGTTCGAAGGGGATGCGCACAGGATGACCCTGCTTGAGAATGATGGGGTTGCGAGGAACATCGAAAACTTTCGAGATGCTGTGAAAGTGCTCCTTGAATTCCAGCTGGGTGACGTGTACCCACTCCTCACAAGTCAGCGATCCCGTTATTTTGTAGATAGCGATAGCTCTATGCGACTCAGAGAGCACCAGTTCACCGCGGACAAGCTCACCATTAGTATAAAATGTGCGTCCGTCATCGTGAGCCAAATCAACCTGGCAGGATGGACCGCCGCCAATCATAGCCGATTGCGGTGACTCTAGTTCGGGACACTCCCTACCTGCCCTTCAAATGCCGCCGCGCACCAGCTGTGCGATCTGCTAGCACGCCTTCTCTTTCTTGGTTTTGGGTACGTAGGGAGGGCGAGCCAGCGCTGATAGGGTTGAACGGCGACGACCTATTTACAAGTATAACCCAAACCCTGTTAATGAGCTGCAATCGCGGGCGACAGATAGGGAGTGACGAAATCGGTTGGGTCAGGCCATGCACATTCCCGGCACACGATTGCTCGTAATGCATGGTGTGTGCGATGCTGGCATTTCTGAAAATGCGGGCGTTGGGCGTGTGCAGAGAGCTCGGCCGTCGCTAGCGCGCCCATCATGACGATTAGCCGGGAAGAATCTAAATTTAAATTACATCTATTTATATGTACAAGCATATGCGTAGAAGAATATAGGCATTACATGGAAATGATTTGACGTGCGACTGCGTGGCGGGGCAAGCACAAATGCATAAACGTTCGAACAAGCAATAATCCGGAGCGTAGCTTCCATAGGAATATGATAATATGCTAACCGTCGGAATAACCTTACCTCTCTATCCCTGTTCAGGCACATTTTGTGAGACGCTCATACTGCCTCGTGCTTCGTTTCGTAATTGATGCGGAGGTGTAAGGGAGTGGCAGGGCGAGGCGGGCCGATATCACGAAGGCGGGGAACACTGAGCGGCATATTATTATCAGCACCAGGGATTGACTCGCTGCTACTTTGCCGTAGTACACCACGCGCAACTGGTCGGAATAACCCTCCCGTTTCCGAATTGCTTCCCGCGCTGTTGGGTGCGCTGCCGGAGCCAGCCGACCCAATGCGGCCACCGCGCTGTTGCTGCTGCTGCTGTACCTGAAGCTGGAGTTGCTCGACACGGCTCCGCAGCGCATTGATCTCAGAATCCTTGCGATCGCGCATCGCACGCAGAGTCTCTTGGAGCGCCTTGCGCTGCTCTTCAAGATCCACTACCCGCTCACTAAATCGCCCTTGTGGGGCGACCTCGTCAACTTGCTGACGGAGTTTAGCGTTCTCTGTTTCAAGCGTTTTGACCTGTTGGCCAAGGTGAAGGTCCTGCTGCTGCGTGCGCTGGGCAACCTCAGCTTCCTTGAGCTTAGTCGCAAGTGTCTCATACTCTTGGAGCCTCGATTTGTAGTCGCTGTCTAAACTGGCGTGTTTTCTCTGTAGTGTTTCGTACTGCTCGGTCCGGATCGCGAGCAAATGCACAGCTTCCGCGTGCCGGTGCTCCATTTCGGCAAGCTTTTCACTTACAGAGATGTCTGGATTTGTAGCAGTGGACTCCACGGCGGCGCGGCGAGCGCGCTCTAGCGACAGCTCATCATACGCCTTTGCCAAGTCTGCGGCATGGGCCTGCGTGTCGTTACTGTGAGCCGCGGGGAGCTGAAGCTCGCGGCGGGCGGACTCAGCGAGCTCTATAGACAGCATTCTGATTTCGTCCTCGCGTTCCAGCAGCTTGGAGTTCAGTTCGTCGATCTGCTTTGTGTCTACCACAACTTCCTGTTTTTGATTAGCAAAATGACTGCCGGCATTACTACTGGCCTGTGTCTCTGAGCCCTCAGGACTAAATGGCTGGCTTGTGTTACTCTCCTCGGTTCCAAAATCAAACGCGTCAGTGGAGTCTTCCGGAGCCCGTGTATTTCTTCCTTGCGGCGGCACTCCTTGTGCGCTCCTTGGGTAGACATTATTATTATGCGGGTGGAGACCGAGACCTTGAATAGAAGCTTGAGAGCCCTGTGAGGCCTGGGGGCCATGCGAGCCAATACCAGGCCGGGGCGCCATCGGATGCTGCTGTGGGTGAGGAAAATAGTTGCCCTGGGGGTTTCCGGGGCCTCCTGAAGACCCGGGGTAGCCTGTGTACGACATTGCTGCATCGGAGTGGCCGTAAAAGCCTTGTGGCGGGTTTGCTCCAGGGGGATAGTTGGGTCCATACGGGCCATTATGATACATCGGAACACCCTGGGGAAGCTGGCCCGGGACCGGTGGTCCGCGCATCTGGGTAGGAGGACCACTCATCATCGTCATTGAGCGAGCCCCCGGAGGGCCACCTGGGTGGCCTCCTTGGTTAACAGGGTTGCCCAAAGACATAGTGCGTGATCCGTTCGTGCCCCCCATCGTAGGAACCCCAGCCAGATGGTTCAAATAAGAGTCGCTTTGGGCAGCAGGCTTGACGAGCGGGTTGCCTGACAACGGAATAGCGGTCTCACCACTGAGGAGGGCCCGTCGTGACTCTATCATGCGTTGGCGGTACTTCTCTTGTGGGGTTGCGCGGTTGTGGGTGCTTCCAGACTGAAAGTTCGTGACCGGACCTAGCATCGGAATGATTGGAGTCGTGTCATACTGGCTCATTGAGCTCAGAGACATTGCACGGCCCTGCGCGTCTTCGTCAAATCCCGGGTACCGCTGCCGGTCGCGCAACGAAGAGATCTGGCTCATGGAGATGTCGCCTTGGCCGGAACTTCTAGGAGAAGCAGAAGCAGCCTCACTTGCGGGGCGGCTGATGTCTGGAGGGGCTGGGTGGAATCCTTGCGCATTGTATCCTGGCTGGCCGCCTGAATACTGGCTGGTCGGGTACTGCTCCTGCTGCGGGTACGCGCCTTGCTGGGGGTGCGAACCTTGTTGCGAGATCCGTGGCTGCGAGTACTGCTGCTGCGGGTGCTGGTATGGCTGCTGCGGCAATTGTTGCAGGGGCTGCTGGCCATTTGGACCGGGCCCATTGAGGTTAGTCGGCGTGATCCCCGGTTGGATATACACTTCATCATCATCCGAGTCACCGTCCATATGTCCGGCCGACGCTAACGCGGATGTCGACTGGCCCTGCTTGCGGAAGCGGCCAAGGAGCCTGCCGGACTTCGATTTCGGCGTTGCCGTGGCGAGACGGTTCGGAACGCCGAAGTCGTCGAACCCCTCGTCATCGTATGACTCGAGCGCGAGCGACTCTAGCTCCTGATTCTTCCGAGACGTGCGCTGTCCAGGGAACATTTAGCGCGCCGGTGTGCAGTAGTAGTCTTGAAGCAGGCAGTCGTAGCTAGAACTCTAGCGGAACGCGTACTCGAGTGGAAGAGGTGACCGAGTCAAGTGACTATTCGAAAATCTGGCGACGCGTGCATTGCGTAATCTGGCCCACGTTCTTGCCCGAGTTGCGAACTGGGGGAAATGTGCGTCGTGCGTGCTGCAAACTCAGTGGAAGTTAATAAATAGAGGTTATAAGGTACGGAATCAAGCAAAACGTCCCAGCTCTGCTCGATCTTTTCCCTTTTTGAGAGCTCGTCACCGAGCGGAGTGCTGCGGCGGACCTCGAATCAGATTTGCTCAAGCATGATAATATGCATAGCATAGTTCTAGTCAGTGAAATACGAGGACAGCAGTTGAGAACGCCTTGGCATCGATGAGTCCCTCAGCGGCTCGGCCAGTTCGCCTATGCTGTTCGAAATCGTAGCGGATGTGATCCGCAGCCGGGCGCGCCTAGCTGGAGCGCTCATCAATGAATTTCTCGAGGAATTCCAGCGAGGCGCAAGCGAATGCCTCCATGTTTTTGACGCGGTCGGCGCTCTCAGTATTCAGCTTGATGCTTTTCTGACTGCCTGATGCGACTATGGCAAAGAAAACAGTCCCCGCATGGTCGCCGTCTGGTCCTGCCCATCCTGTTTCCGCAAGCGTGTATGTGGCCCCGAGCTCGACCTTCAGATTGCGCGCAAGCCTGACGGCAACATCCTCGGATGGCCCAGTATAGCTTGAAATATCCTCCTGAGACCACCCGGACAGCTGGAGCCGGGATCGGACAGCGTACGTAGTAGTGCCACCAACAAAGAACGACGACGCTCCAGGAACAGATACCATGTAGCTCGCAATTAAACCACCGCAGCAGCTTTCCGACACCGCCAGCGTTTCGCCCCGAGCTGCTAGCTTAGCAGCGATTCGACTGGAGAGCTCGACCGCTTCGGCGGAAATAAACATCACGCGCGATTGGAGTAAGGCCAAAGAGATACGGCGGACGGTATATAGTCTGTCCTCAAAACAGCTGTGCCGCTTGGTCGCGTCTTCTATTGTTACGTGGTGGTCCACTAAGCCGCCCACTACTCTAGCGGTCCTTGTAGCGTTACCAACCATACCACTACTCTAGCCCATACAGAAGTGCGTAAGTTTTATGGGAAGATCTATAGAGTATAGCCTGGACTAAAGATGTATCTCTTGACGTTGCTGCCCTCAGATTCGAGGCGCCACGACGCCTTCCCCCCAGCGTCCCATGGAGAGCCTGTGTCACCTGATGTTTCCCTCATATGGCCCATGTCTCTCGCCTGGGGTGGTGTTGGCCACCACCAGACCCTCCTCCCATTCTCTATCTCTAGCTTCACCCACGTCAGCACCAAGATTGGCATCGAGAATGGCCACTTTACTGGAATTCAAGGCCGGACAGATCGATTTCAACAGCGAATCCGGCGACGCTGTGCCCCTGGCAGGCCAGGGCCGCGTCGCCGTAAAGCCTGCCCCCGAAGACGAGGGTATGCTCGCGTTGCAGTGGGTGCCGCGCGGAAAGAACAGGGCCTCCAGCGGCGAGGAGCTGCTCATACTTCCGGGAGATGTCGAGTTCACGCATGCCCCGGAGTGCGGCACAGGCCGGGTCATCCAAATGCGGTTCCAATCCAGCGGGCAGCGCCTGTTCTTCTGGCTCCAGGACGCGCCCGCAGGCGACCTCAACGAGCTTTCGCAGGACGATCGGAGCCTAATTGTCAAGCTGAACGAGTTGGCGAACCAAGAACTGGAGGCTGAGGCTGAGGATGCCGACGAGAGCATGCAGGTTGATGAGTCGACGCCGCTCACCAAAGAGGAAAGGTGAGTATCAATTACGGCCGGCTGGATGCCGACCGGTGTAGATATTGTTCTTGGATTCTAACTCTTCAGCAGTGACTCTTCCGACCGCACAGTAGTGCAGAATGCCACGGCAGCGCAGGATGCCACGGCAGCGCAGCAGACCTCAACAACGCAGAGAGACACGGCGACGCAAGAAACCTCTGGGCAGGCCCTATCTGGTGCCGCCACCGGCGCTCACGGACCTGGAAATCAGGCCTCGAACCTGCAGTCTGTTCTGCGGACTGCGCTGGCTCGCAACCTTGGAGAGGCGCAGCAAAGACAGCCGCAGGCTTTGTCCAAAGTGTTTGACGGCGCAGCCAGAACGGCGCATGTGTACACCGCTTCGGATGAGGAGCTGGCCAGTCTGCTCAAACACACGCCGGGGGTTGCCACGACACGCGAAGAGCTGGCTGAAGTCGTTCAATCTCCACATTTTGCCAGCGCGCTCGATCATCTCGGCCTTGCTGTGCTCGAGAGTCCAGCGTTGGCTCAGGAGATTGGCCTCTCCAGGCAGCCTGTATCTATGGAGGATTTTCTAGAGCTCCTGAGAGAGACCACACAAGGAGACGACCATTAGCCTTGCGGCTAGATAGTAGAAATATGTGGGCAGCCACTCATCCGTAGTTTCCATATGACCAACACCATAATTCTTCTGCATCTGTAGGCTACGATGAGCAGCGCCCTCGTTCTTTATCGATGCTTTGGACTCTAGCAAACACTAGTCTATATATCCTACAACTAAATAACTTACGCGGAGGGGGCTCGCACCATGCAAAATAGCGAGGTTGTCTCCTTTCATACAAGATCCTGACAAGGACAACACAAACAAAAAACAAGCCTTTTCGCCACCAGGGCTCAAAGACTTCTCTATGTGAGGCGTTTATCAAGCCTCTAGCCACGCGTATAGATCTTGCTACTGCGGAGGCCGTACTCCATCGAGAGCACCCTAGAGGTTCGACGAGGGCGGTCCTTCTTTGCTCTGTAGGACTCAAAATGCGATACCACCGCGGTCTCGGGCTCAACAAACGCAGAGTCGCTAACGACATCATCATACGCAGGCGGCTCTTCAAACTCTTCAGAGTCTAAGCTCCTCCGAGCATCTGACGAGAGCATTATAGGAACCACCTGTGCACTCGGCGTATATGAGAGGTCGTTGGCCTCCTCACTATGAGAACTTTGGGAGCTATGCGAGCTGTTGACTGAGTTGGAGCGCGTGCGCAAGTGTCTAATTCGGTCGTAGGCGCTGTTCAACATCGGTATGGTTTAGAAGCCTGCAAATATGATGCTATCTTCAGTGGAATAATGAGCCCAGTACGATTGTATATATAATATTCTCAGCCCCTGCTCTATGCGTGTATCCCTAGCCCTGGTGGAGCTAGGGTCCGGCTGCAGCCACAGCAGTGTAAACCTAGGTCTAAAAGCCTTCGGGGTGAGATTTGTGGCTGAACGTGAGGTTTCAGGCAACCCCAACAGCATTTAGAGTACTTCCTTTGACTCGTGGTCGCCATGGATCTCTAACTTTTGCTGCTATTTTTCTCACATAGCGTAGGCACTTGGCGCTAGCCACGATCCCGCTGTCCCCACACTCGTGTTTTCTCCTAACCCTGTAATTAGTGCTTACAGTGCTCCGCCACCAGTCCAAACACCGTGAAGGAACCCATCAAAGTGCTTCAATGCTGACCATTGTCTTCATGTGCAATACTTATGCAAAGCTTAGGTTTCCATAGTGAGCCTTATCTCTCTAGAAAAGCATTGGATGTCGCATGGATTTACAAACATCACCGTTACCGGCGGATGACTCAGCGCAGCAATTTATTTTAGCACCGACCGACTTCATAGGTAATCCACCCTCAGCCTAGCACGCGTCCCGTGAGCAGGCTGAATGTAATGCTGGATACACCCACTCGCTTTGAGCGCTGCCGTCCGTGAATATAGCACTTCGTCTTTAAATTGCCTGTTTGCATTAAGAATTTCATAGTGCCATTAATTAGAGCGGATCTGTTTTTTTCATGTCCGTAAGAGCACACCTCTACATGACCAAGCCCTACTCATGCGCGCCCCGCTTGCTCAAATAGGGTCAGGCTCAGCCTCGCCGCTGCTGGTTGGCAGAGCTTAAGAACGCGATTAGTCCGCACAGCACTGCATACGTGACTCACCGGTAATTATCCGGCAATGTGATTATACCTGCAGCTGGGCTGGGCTCATCATAGATGCGAGAATAAACGGTGCATACGACAGAGGAGGTGAGTAACTCTCGCTGTGGACGTCGGTCCTGAACATGTCAGCGGTCTAATTTCGAGCAGAGAAAGTAGTTTCCCATAGAGCGTGATGAATGCTGTTATGAAGTAATGTTTAGAAGTTATCAAGCTATGTACGTCGTAAGACCAGGGGTCGTGATCCTTACTAGTCACATCCCATATAGAGAGACTAGCTTGAGTCACTGCATTCTAGCTCTCCTGATTAGAATTCTTTCCTCAGATCGATCAGCGGATTTGTTGCAGCTCAGTTCAGTGAAGCTCAATGAAGTGAAGTGTTCAGTTCAGCTACAGAGAAAGAGAGGCCTGTACCACGATTCACGGAAGGTTCCTCAGGTTAGGGTGCCAGCACAAGAGGTTAAGACCCAAACGTATGGAAGCCCGCATACAGGAGGCGCTGGATGATCAATGGGACGCGTTAGAGTCACGAAATCCTTCAATCAAACGTGTCCGCCGCCGGTTGGCAGGATTGCTTGAGGAATTCGCGTTACAGAAGCAAGAGGAGGCGGTACTGTTTGCAACGCAGATTGACGAGACAAACACGCGTATAAATGCCCTCAAGAAGGCGCAGAGTGAGCGGAACCTGTTGCAGGAACAACTAGACCGCGAGTCTGATAGCCCGCTGGTTCTGGAAATCTCAAAACTCAGTGCAGAGGTGCTTGATCTGGACAAGCAGATCAGCGAGCTTCAAGCAAAGCGCGCGGAAGTGGATAAACGCCGCAGGGAGGCTGAGTCCATTCATTCGAGTCGTAGTGCTAAATTCCGTGATTCACTTGCTGAATTTGACCGCAGAAATGCCCCTGGAGAGTTTGAGCGTGTTAACGGCCTGCAATCTGAAGTGGGGACTATGGAGCGGCACCGCCGGGCTGCTGAGGCAGAGAAAAAGGCTGCTAGGGATGGTCATGAGATGTGGTCGCAGGTCGTTCACCAACTGGCCGAGCTTGACGCTGACCTTAAAGGTCTCAAACGCGACCAACTTGATCGGATCTCGTTCCTGCTCAAAAGTACATCAACATCGCTTGAAGCACTCCAAGGCAAAGCTCAGGACTACGGTTGGAGCGTTATAGTTGTTGCGATCGGTCAGGAATTGGCAATTCTGAGAGAAGCTCTGGACATGCTTGGGAACGCCGAGCGTGAAAGCAACTAATACCACCATCGATACACAGGAGTACCGCGTGGGCCACCGCAATATTTTGCAAGATGTTGATGAGCTTCAATAAATAATGATAAATAAAGAAAATAGTTTATGCATGCTCAGGAGCTGCCGCTGCCTTGACTGAAGAAACTCTGCGATAAATCGCAGCGAGATTTGGCGGGACCCCAAGTTGGGCATTTCCTATCAAGCCATAGCGGTGTTTCGGGCGCGTGGGGAAAGGCATGTTCCTGCTCTCTTTCTCGCCGCTGGAGATCATGGAAGCCCCAGTTTCGTCTGCCTCCCCTAACGATTTCTCACCTTTACTACTCGCTTCCTCCGCACCGCGCTCTTCTCCACGGGGAACACTGGTACCCAGGTAGCTCGTTTTAGTAGACTCTTGCTTCGGCTTATCTGCGTCTCTCACAGGGCCTTCGCTCGTCATGCTGGTCCTAACGTTTTCATCTGCACCACTGTCCCCGCCGGTCTTAATGCCCAGAGCTTCAGATGGAGCTTTAGGTTCGACCGACACGGTAGTGGGAGTGATATTGGACCCAGACTTAGCATTGATGTTGGTCTTCTGAGCCCATTTAAGCTTATACGGTGGCCTGTTCGGCGACGGCACCAGGAGATACGGCGCCAGAGGGACCGTGAGCTTTTCAGACTGGAGCTGAGGCTCGAGCACCGCATTGGATCTCTTGAAAAGTTCTGAAAGCTGAGAACTGGCTATTTGCCTCGTTTGCTGTGTCAGAGTCAAGGGCTGACGCGGTGCGCCAGTAGCCGCGTCTTGACCCGCAGCAACACGGGAGCGAGCTGACTCCATAGCGTTTGCGACCAAATTGTTGATATCAGCCCGCAGAATCCGCTTCTGCCGTCGTCGCTGATACTCGGCCTCAATCCACTCAGCCTTCTCTGTAGAGTCCCCTTCGCCAAACATGGTCTGAGCGCGGCGAATAATGCGCGCTCGCAGGTCATTGTCTCGGTTTTGCAGCACATTCTCCTCACGCCACCGGCGCTTGCGGGCAGCATTCTCTTCTCTGAGCTTTTGGCGGTCACGCTCAGTGGGTTTGGTGACTTTGGCTGTGACTTTCTTGGAGGGTGCGGCGCGCAGAATTCTTCCGGCTGCTTTGGCTGCCGAAGACGGGAGAATAGATGACTCCAGCTCCTTCCGCAATTCCCGCTGCGCTTGGGGTCCAAGTGCTGCTGCTAAGCTGGAAGATGCAGATGCTGCTGCCGAGTTTGAGGCTCTTGATGCCGCGGTGGTAGAGGACCTAGCGCTATCTCCAACAAGGCGGGCGCTATCAGAAGTTATGCCCGACGCAAGGGGCTCTGCCAAAGATGTTGACGATGCGCTGGGGCCCAGGGCGCTGAGGAGAGCCTGCTGGATGGCTCGCAAGGTATCTGGATCCGACGCACTGAAGTCTGAGGACTGATCACTGAACGTCGAGATCGAGAGGTCGTCTAAATGAGACGAAGCTTGAGACCTGGGCTTTCTTGTACGCGTTGCTGGACGAGGCTTCGGCGTAGCTCGCGACGATGAGGCCTGTGCCCTATACGATTTTGAGCTGTCCGCTCCGGCGGACGTGGGGAGCGAGCTTGTACCGGGCTCTGAAGCCGAATTTCTGGATGGCATCTGGTTTTCGATGGCCGACCGCAGACTATCCACAAGCATCTGGTCCTCCGTGCCTAGCCCAAAGCTCGACAGCGAGGGCAGTTGTACATCCTGGCTCAAGTCTCCGCCCAGCTGTGTCCCCGAGTTGCTTGGCTCGACACTCGGCTCGACACTCAAAGACCTTGAGGGGGGTTCGGTGCTAGCCTCATGAGTAGCAGGCGGGTCTTCATAGGCACTGCTACTACCGGTCAGAAGCGCTTGAAGTACGCTTTGGATACTCGAAACGTCCGGGTCGATTTCAACCTGCGACAAGCCAAGGCTCTGGCTCGAGAGCGGCTCAGAATGGAGGGTTGTCGAGCGGCCAGCGCCTGGCGACTGGGTAGTGTTGGAGTCAATTGTACCTGAGTGCAGCTGGGACGGCTGACGGTGGTCAATCGCATGCCCCGGGCTCCCACGAGAATCGGTCGTGCTCGATAGCTTCGACGCCTCTTGCGCAGCATGTGCCAGCGACTCACTAAGGGGAAGTTGTTGTTGCTGCTGCTGATGCTGATGCTGCTGGAAATGATTATCATCCCTGTGAGTGCGTGGGTTCCCTGATGCTTGCGGGGCATTGCTCAGAGCGCCTAAGCTCGCCAGGCTCCCGAGATCGAGGTTGCCAAGTGTCTCCATACTGACGCCGAGGTTCAGGCCAGACTGGTCTGTGATTCCAGCACTAGAGAGTAAATTGCCCAGGTTTCCCAGCTGAAGCAAGCTGCTCATATCTAGGCCTCCGGTGCTGCTCCCTGATCCCAAATCTTGCTTGTGTCCCTGGTCGCCACGCTGGTTAAGCACTTGGCTCGAGTGCGGCTGTGCCCCAGAGAGGGCATTCGCTGAGTGACCTCCAATAGCCGATCCTAGCGATTCTAAAGATGCGCCTAGGGTTCGCAGCATCGCGGACAGCTCATTGGCATCGATTGCTGGATGGTCGTTGTGTCCCCCACTTATTGCAGCACCTAAATGGGCGGACGGGTTGTGCGCATTGGCATACGAGTGCTCCCTCTGGCCAGACTCAGAATGAGCAGGCAATTGCTCAGGGTTAGAAGGCTGATTACCCGGGTCGGCCGCATGAGCTTCGGCTGGGTGCTCCTCTACGGCCTCCGTTCCATCGTCTTGACGTATTGCCGCGGTGAGCTGCATCACGAGTCTCTGCTCGAGTGTCAGGCCATCTTCGCGGCTCAACGAGCTCGAGCGCCTGAACGACATGCTCTCTACCCCACTACTTTCTTCCCTTTTTTTCAGTGCTAGGGTATAGTAGGGGAAGGATCCGATGATGAAGGTGCAATCTGGTGATTGTGATTATATAATACTTCGTGCGTCAAAGCGGTTAAGGCCCAAAGGGGGTGTGGTGGTGCACAGCGGAGCTGGTGGGGCGGCGGTGTGCGCGCCGCGATGCTTAGAATTAAGCGAGCAGCTTCACTTGCTTGGGCTCTGGCCTGGGATTGTCCTCTAGAAATTTCAGGATATGATCTATCTTCTCACGCAGAGGCTCTGTCTCGTGCTTGCGTAGCTCAACAAGCTTCGGCACAAGTTGCAGCCGCTCGATTTCGTCGTGCACGGGCTTGTACGGCGCAACCAACACTATGGCGTAAAGAAGCGACAGCACTCTGCTGCGGATCTTCTCGGGGCTACTTGATTCGCTCTCAAAGCACTGGTTGAACACGGTTTCGAACAGATTCCAGCCGCGTCCACTGACAAATTGCTCGTACGCCTTTTCGTTGTGGCCGATGGCACTCGACAGCGCAAACATTGCCTTAGTTGATACGGCCTCGTTCGAATCATTAACGCGATCCATGATCATCTGGATGCCACGCTTCGTGGCCACAAGATCGTTCTGGGCCTTCTCGTTGTTTTGCACGGCCGCCGCGATGCATGACAGCGCCAGCGCGCGGATCTCGGCATCATCGTCACCAGTAAGGAAAATGAGCGGCTGCCACAGCGTGCCGAGATTGTTTGCGTTGTCGGCATTCTCAACATGTTCCTCCAGCGCTTCCATACACTCGATCCGCTCGGCCTTGTCTTTGCTTTCGACAGCGGTTCGCAACTCTTCCTTCATAGCGGTCTGGTCGTCTGGCGCGCCGAACAATTGCGCAAGCAGCTTCGGGTCCGGCTGCCCGTTAATCTCGCCCGAATGCGTGGCGTCCACGGACCATCTCAGTAGCTTCTCCATACGGCCGCACGTTTGCAGTTGTCAAAACGCAGCTTGGCGGTTGAATAAAGAGCTAGCGCGCCAGCTCAACGACCGTTTCCCAGATGCGATCACGTGTGCCTCGAACCCGCTAGAGCGTTAGTGCCACACATACGGGTTGAGCCAGACCAGCAAAGCTTGGGTGAGTGCACAGTGATCTGGCGCTGTAGGAACTGGTAGATAACCAGCGATCCGGAGCTTAACACGTTGTAGCGTACATTCCAGTAACGACGTTTTAAATGCTCCGGGGAGAGAGAAAGGAACCTTTTGAGACGCCCTGACTTAGGTCAGTCGGCAGCTATGCAGCGCGTGCCCTCGCCCTCTCTGGCTGCGCAGATCCCGCGTATGCACCCACGTGCGCCTTCCTCGTTCTTGAGCGGTAAGAGAGCCGCGCGCCGGACACAGGGTCCGAGGCGACCGTCTATTAGTTTAGCGGCAGCAAGGGTTGACGTCAAAAAGGGAGGGGGGGCTTCTCGGATTCTGGAAGTGACCGCTGCAAAGCGGGGCGTGCGAGACACACTTCCCCCCGAAACTCTGGTTGAACTTGACTTAAATCTATGCATATTCTATAACTTCTTCTAAGCGCTCTCCTTAGAATCGTTCGCGGACTCTTCCTTAGACTCGTTCTCGGGCTGTTTGGCCTCTTCCTTAGGCTCCTCTTTGGGCTGTTTCTCCGACTTAGCGGTGTGATCATCCTTCGACTCATCCTTCGGTGCCTCTTTAGACTCACTGCTCGCATCCTTGGTCTCGCCCGTACTTCCAGCCGAGTCCTCGGTAGCTGCCGAAAACAGGAGCGCAAACACAAGCTGGTCACCGAATTTCAGAACGTAGCGCAGTTCCGTCAGGTGGGCGTACTTGCCAACGTCGAAGGTGAACCCGGGCATCTTGATCTTCGGCGTCGTGGACATGTCCAAGTACGGGTTTGAGAAGTCAAACGCGTATACATCGCCCTTCGCAAAGGTAAATCCTGCGCGCTCGGTGGTATTCAGATACTTCTTGCTCCGGGCCGAGGCCTCCTCTTCCTCGACCGGCCCCTTCACAGCCTGAGGGTCGGCGTCCGGCTCCAGCTTCTGCAGCCGGTTAATCGACGTGATTGCCGCGCCGTAGACCCACGGCTTGTCTGCGTAGACGTCGCCGTCGACGCCCGGGTCAATCGCGTACTTGAACGCCTTGAAAGCGGCAGAAAATCCCCACGGAAGAATGTCACGGATCGGTTTGTCCCAATCGTTGCCCCACAACAGCTTATCGCCGGGGACATCCACCTTGAAGTGAACGACGAACTGGATTGAGAACGTATCGTGCTTGTGCGGGTCGTTCTCGAAGTACTTCATCGCCTCGGAGTGGTCGAGGTGGTGCACCTTGTCGTTCGCGTAGTCGCGGATTCGAACAATGACGTAGACATCGAAGTCGTCAGTCGTGAGTTTCAGCGGCTTGATGGAGTTGACCTCGACTCTTGTTTTTGGCCCGTCGTAGGCTGTTTGGGCAAACACGTTGATGCCGCTCACGGTGTCGCTCATTTCGCAGCTCAGTGTGCTCAGTTCTGCAATGCCAATGCGAGCTTGCACGCTGTGTCTTCCTATCCGAAGCTGAACAAGTGGCTCCGCAAGCACCCCTAGTAGCCACAGCCCTTTCCCTGGGCGGTGGAGGAGCGGGTGGTGCTGTGGCTTCACCTCCCAGCGAGCAGTGTTCGTATGGCAGAGGAGCCTACCCACGCCCCAGGGCACTGGGCCTGGAGCCAGAGGGCGCTGGGGTCCGGTGGCTGCTTATGCTAGCGTTGCTCTCAAACCCTTACCATAGTGTCACGCTAGGTAACGGTCATGCGGTACCCAAACATCAGCTGTTCAAGTGACGTGGCTCTTAGGGGAGGTTGGGGGGGCTCCAACGCATTGCGAAATAGCGCTGTGGACGCCACATTTTTAATAAGTGTAGACTGAGAGGCGTGCGGGTCTCGTGCTCTCTGAACTGCTTATTTTCGAGCCATCAGTGGCTCGCTTTGTGGACCACGCGCTAAGTCGCCACACCCCCTCGTGCACCGTCGCGGTCCGCTGTCCGCCGCAGGGTCTAGGTTTCATGTACGGGTCTCGCTCCTGTAGCAAGACCCGCAGCCGTCGAATCACATGAGTGCCCCCATCTCATCGCACGTATATATAGGGGCCCCCCAGCAACGCCTCCACAACCCATCGCTCCTCGCATCAAAACTCAACATGGTTTCTTCTTTGGATCACCTCAAGGCCACCGGCACTACCGTTGTCACTGACACCGGTGAGTTCAGCCTCATCGCCAAGTACAAGCCCCAGGACGCTACCACCAACCCGTCGCTTGTGCTTGCGGCCGCCAAGAAGCCTGAGTACGCCCAGCTCATCGACGACGCCGTTGCTGACGTCAAGAAAGCTGGCGTCTCCGGCACCCCGCAGGAGAAGGCCGCCAAGGCTCTTGATGCTCTGCTCGTCGAGTTCGGCACCAAGATCCTCGAGATTGTGCCGGGTCGCGTGTCCACCGAGGTCGATGCTCGCCTGTCGTACGACACTCAGGGCACCATCAAGAAGGCGCTTGAGATCATCGAGCTCTACTCGAAGAAGGGTATCGACAAGAAGCGTGTTCTGATCAAGATTGCCTCCACTTACGAGGGCATTCAGGCTGCCAAGGAGCTTGAGTCCAAGCACGGCATCCACTGCAACCTGACCCTTCTGTTCTCGGAGGTCCAGGCAATTGCTGCCGCCGAGGCCAACGCCACTCTGATCTCGCCCTTCGTCGGCCGCATTCTTGACTGGTACAAGAAGAGCACCGGCAAGGACTACGAGGCGACCGAGGACCCGGGCGTCAAGAGCGTGAAGACGATCTTCAACTACTACAAGAAGTTCGGCTACAAGACAATCGTCATGGGCGCCTCGTTCCGCAACACTGGCGAGATCACCGAGCTCGCCGGTGTCGACTTCCTCACCATCTCGCCTAAGCTGCTTGAGGAGCTCTACAACTCCGAGGCCCCCGTGCCAAAGAAGCTCGACGCTGGCAACGCGAAGTCGCTGGACATCCAGAAGCAGGAGTACCTTGATTACCCGGCCAAGTTCCACTTCGACTTCAACGAGGACCAGATGGCGGTCGAGAAGCTCAGCGATGGTATCCGCAACTTCGCCAAGGACACCGTCACTCTGCTCGACGTGCTTGCCAAGAAGTTCTAAGCCTTTCTTAGCACTTAAATTTAGGATAGTTAACAACTGATCGCCCCACAATTCGCCTGCTTTGTGCTTGGTTACGAACGCGGGTCGTCGCGTTAGTAATCTTGGACGAAGTTTCGCACCGAGATCTCAGTCACCGTTAAAGGTCTGATCGGGCATTAAAACATGGGAGGCTCGAACGCAAGTTTGGACAGAATCGACTTGGGAAAGCCCGGCGACTTCCATGTGCACCTGCGCGACGGCCCCATGAAAGAGCTCGTCACGCCCTATGTCCACGAGGGCGGGGTCAGCGTGTGCTATGTGATGCCAAACCTTGTACCCCCTGTAACAGATCCGGAACATGCCATTGAGTACCGCCGCAGCCTCGAAGCAATTGATCCGCGTACAAAATATCTTATGTCGCTGTATCTAAGCGCGGCCGTCACGCCAGAGGTCATTATCCACGCAAAGAAGCTCGGGGTCTCGGGCGTCAAAGTGTACCCTGCGGGCGTCACTACCAACAGTGCCCACGGAGTCAGCAGCTACGAGCCGTTCTATCCTACATTCGCGGAAATGGAGCGCCAAGATATGGTGCTGAACCTGCACGGTGAGTGCCCCAGCGGCGATGGTATCCACGTTCTTAATGCCGAGGAAAAGTTTCTGCCGACGCTCAAAACGCTACACGAGGCGTTCCCCAAGCTGCGCATCATTCTTGAGCACTGCACCACAGCTGCTGCCGTTGCTGCCGTAAAGCAGTGCGGAGACTCGGTTGCCGCTACCATCACCGCGCACCACCTCTACCTAACCGTTGATTCATGGAGCGGCAATGCTCTCAACTTCTGCAAGCCAGTCGCCAAGCTTCCAGAGGACCGCGAGGCACTGATTGAGGCAGCAACCTCGGGCTCTCCAAAATTCTTTTTTGGATCGGACTCGGCCCCGCACCCGCTGGAGGCTAAGACGAAGTCGAAGGGTGCCGCCGCTGGTGTGTTCACGCAAAGTGAGAGCATCTCGTATGTCGCCCAGGCTTTCGAAAAGGTGGGCAAGCTCTCGAATCTCCGTGCTTTTGTCACTGACAACGGGAAGCGGTTCTACAAAATAAACGACAAGGACCTGCCGCCCAGTAATCTTTCGCTGGTTCGCAAAGAGCGCATTGTGCCAGAAACAATAGAGAAGAACGGCCTTGTGGTCGTCCCGTTCCTGGCTGGAGAGCCCCTCGACTGGTCGGTTGAATGGAACTAATGAGCGGAACTAGGCCTGGCATTCGGTTTTGGTGCATATATACCCTTAGCTAAATGCTGTTAACTATTGCGCCATTGACTAACTAGTTCACTGCTTTGTGAGCTGGAGCAGTAGCTTCTCAAGGCGCTCTGTGCTTGCTTCAAGGCGCTCCATGCGGTCGTGCAATAGCTTCGTCTCCCGAATCACGACCCTCCGCGTGCGCTCCATCTCTTCGGGTGCCGCGGTTGCAGAGTCGGCCTGTGCTTGTGCATCAGACTCCTGGTTTTGCTCAAGCTGTTCATGGATGTGTTGAAGCGTCTGGTGCTCCTTAAGCGCTCGGCCAACCTCCTCGCTTGTGAATACCTCAGAAACCGCCTCGAAACGAGACTCCCTCAGCGTGCGGAAGTCTAGCTTAGATGTAGGGGTATGCTCACCTTGATTGTCGTCCCGGGTAATGCCAAAGGCAACATCTACCTCGTGTTGCATCCGCATTCTACGGGCGCTCACCTTGTCTCGCTTCGAATTGCTGCGGCGCCGCTTCACAACGCGGGAAATGGCAATAATGACGGCACTGGGGGCATGAACAACTGTGCCAACAACTTTAACGACCATTTCGTGTAGCTTACAAGGAACGAACCGCTCAATGTACCGGTACCCCAGTTCGAACACATTCAGCGGAGGGACCGAAGAAACCGATTTCGATGTTGGTAGCTTGCCCTCTAGCTTCATCAACGTTTGCACAGCGCGCATGTAATGATACTCCTCTTCTGAGTTCTGACGCGCGTTGGCGAAGCTATTGGCCATCACCGCGGTAACTACTGTAGGGACAACAAACTGAGCCAGGAAGAGGTAGAAGCACAGTGCGGCCCTATCAAACAGAGTAAGATCAAACCAGAGATCCCACAACGAGTCAGTCTCGCCGAAAAGCATTTTGAACATAGCCAGCGCCGTGCGAGCACCCCCGTTATCGTCATCGCTGGTGACCCCAGTGTCGCCATTTGTAGCTGCACCCGCATCTCGGATACGAACCCGCGGCACCGAGAACGAGACCGAAACCCACACTCCAATGGAGAACATCATTACCACAAACCAAGAGACGATAAAATCGGAGGACACCTTCTGAAGTGAGAATACCATGTTCGAGAAAACCTTACTGCGATCAAAGACACAAAAGAGCCGCGGCACAATGAACAGGCCGGCCGTAATTAGTACGCCACGCGCAATCATGAAGGCGCTTGGGAATATATTCGGTATGGCAAAGCTTAGGAGCCTCAGGACGCCGTAGACGGCAACATGCATCAAGAGAATCGTGTCGATCCAATTCCACAGCGACATAAAATAATACTTCCCTCCAAACTCGTTGTATTGCTGTACCTCTTCCAGCGCATACCCAATAGACCACAGGGCAAACGAGGACTCCACCCACGGATTTATGTGCTGCGGGTCGTCCTGGATGATCGCAAGGTAAAGTACTAAAAAGACGAAGGCGGACACAAATTGCTGCCAAAAGCGATGCTTTGGGGCCTTGTGCTTCTCTGATCTGCCAGACGGATCATTCAGGTCGGCGGAGGTGCTATGTCGCACTATCCCCGTCTTGCTGTTGGGATCATATACCAGCGTTCCGTTCCACTGCTCCTCCACAATCTGAATAGACGGAGTTTGGCTAAGAAATTTCTTAGCTTCCGTTTTAATGGCCAGCCAGAGAGCGGATGTGCGCATGTATTCCGAGGCAAGAACCGGTGTCGATCCCTTGCTGAGCGGATAGAACATGTAGATCATACTGCTCACCAGCTTCTCCGGAGGGATTGCGCTTAGCAACTTCACAGCAATTACCTCGCACACCTCCGCACGTACCGCGTTCGCACGGCGGTCAGCAGGGGGGCCAATAGCCTCTTGCTCCAAGAAAAACAGCCGCGCCGCCATAGTACAGTAGAGCACGCTCTCATCACTGGTGACGCTCTTGATGTCGGACACCAGGGGCTGAAGATAGAAGTTGAACATCTCCCGGTTGTCGATCTGGTCGAGGGGCAGCGACGCGTCGACATGACTGGTCGCAAAGTCGCGCGTCATGCGTGCCTCGTACGCGATGGGGATTTCATCCAGCTTGGACCGCCTCGTGGTTGGTAAGGCCCGATCAATCGACATCTCTGGTGGTTGGGATAAGTAAATAGGTTAGCTCTGGTCGTTTGAGATCCGCCGCGTCTATCAGCGACTGCGTTTTGTGGTTAGGGCCTTGGGTCTGCTCATCATCCCTCTCAAGCCAAGCGGTTTTGCAGC
Organism: Entelexis gropengiesseri; assembly: GCA_030579755.1. Classification (NCBI taxonomy): domain Eukaryota; kingdom Fungi; phylum Ascomycota; class Dipodascomycetes; order Dipodascales; family Trichomonascaceae; genus Entelexis; species Entelexis gropengiesseri. The sequence continues at coordinate 114,186 of JAKTRO010000014.1, read as the reverse complement.
GCGCGCGGTTTGTGGGTGCAACGGACTGGCGCTTGATTGGGAGAACCTCCCGACTTTTTGTGGAGAGCCCAACGCATCAACGTCCAGGGCTAACTCTACGTAGGTCCTGACTATGGAGACCCCTGAGGCGTTCGGGCTTATTGAGCCCGGATTTTACCGTGCTAGCTCGCTCCCACGGTACAGCTTCCCGTTTTTAGCGACATTAGGGCTGAAGGTCATCCTAGTGCTTGACTCGGGGTCGCCAAGCAGCTCGCTGGTCGAGTTTGCAGAGGCGCGATCGATCCGACTTCTCCACGAAGGAACGCAACCCTGGCGGTCGTTCGACGACGTTAGACAGCAGTACGACTCGTGGCGTGCGCTCAGTGAAGCGCTCCGCACAGTCCTGGACACGCGGAACTACCCCATTTTGGTCGTAGAGCTCAGCGTGTTCACGGGCATTGTACGGCGGCTCGAGAACTGGACATATTCGGCTGTTTTGGGGGAGTATAATTTGAACATGGGAAAGCGTTCGACCCTTTTCGGGGCGGTATTTCTCGAGCGAGTTAGGTTCTCCGCGGGCAAGGTCGAAGAGTTCGATGAGTTCAACGCGGAGCAAGCCAAGCTGGACACCATGGTTCCTGTGCTACCGGTTGAGCTTCCCCCAGAGCACTTTTTACCGGATTGGGCTCTTAGGTTCGACATAATTAAGCAGCTCAGTCGATGATCAAGACTATGATATGACGGGCCGACTGATAATGCGATCGGTAAGTAGCACTCACATGGCGCGTCGGTTGAAACCCGCCCTTGTCAGGTACGCGAATAAGTCAATTAATGAATTTAACTTTTGTTATGGCATAATTACGGTTCATTGATCTTATACAAGCTGCCATAGACTGCGTGGTCGTTGCGGGAGGTACCAGCACCAGCACCACCCCTCCCTCCTGAGAGAACCAAATGCTGACTAGATACACCGGGCGCACATATATATACACACATTGCAGGCGAATCGAACCACCTTAATGGCGGAGCTCAGAGTGCCGGAAGTATATGTACAGAGCTCGCTATATGAAGTTTTGAAAGATATCCACAGTGGAAAAATACACAATGAGGACGTGTGGGTGGAGTTCGGCTCCAAAGAGGTTCGATATCATGCAGATTCCAACGGCCTGAGCAGCGATATACCACAGTATCGCGCAAGCGTCAGCGATGCGGCCAAAGAACTGGAGTTGCAGAGCCCGGATCTGGGATTGACGCATGTGCGGTTCGGAGACAGAATTACCGATCTCAAGCAATGGCAGCGGGTGACCTGTGGGGCGGTGTTTGGCACAAAATTGCTGGTCGGAAACGACAGCGGGAAGCTCAGCATTCTAGATGTTACCAACCCTGAGCTCGATGCGGCGCTTGGCGGCCATGCTCTGCACACCAGCGTGGCTCAATTCTTCCCCAGCGGCCGAGTTGCTCTATCTGCGGGAATGGACTACGCCATTAAGATATGGGACTTGGAGTCGGAAACTGAGGTGCAGACACTGAAACACCAGCGCGGGCTTGTTGAAGATGTTGCGCTAATTTCTCGAGGCCGGAATCTGCTTTCCCTCTGTCCTTCAGATCCAGATGCCAGTGTGACGCTGTGGGAAGTTGGCACGCCCCAGGTGGTTCACTCATATGCCGTGCCGAATGCGCGGTCATTGAGCATCTGGAGCCACGGCACCGAGGCGCAGCCCGACGATGCCCCTCTCTTTAGTATTGGTGGCACTGTGAGTCTTGTGGGGACGGACAACGAGATTCTGGTGCTGGACATCCGGCAGCCAAACCTGTCGGCCCGACTTTTGGGAACGGGCAGTTCCTCACTTGCGGCGAGTGGCAATCGACTTAGCTACGCCCACGCCAACCAGGTGTGCGGAGTCGACTTACGCATGCCCGACCAGACTTTATTTAAAATGGTGGCCGGGTCGTCCACCCCATTCAGCCAAGTCTTCTCCACGTCGTCCAAGGCGTACGCAAAAACAGACTCCGGGGTGTACGCGTACTCGTTCCAAAGCGGAATTGTGGAAGTGCTCTGTTCAAGCCCAGTGGGTGTTCTAACAGGCTATAAAGACGAGCTCTGGACAATAGGAATAGAAGCGCGTCACTTCCCACTTTGATTATTTGTAGCTGCATCAAATCTCACCCGCATGGTCCAGTGTGAGGAGGCGAGTGCTTAGCTCGTATTTTTTATACTATTAGACTGGTTACTTCAGGTGACAGCACGTAAATAACGGGATTTTTATGAAAGGGTCTAAGAGTCGGTCTTGGTCTAAGCGTCGGCCTTGGTATCCTTGTCGTCCTTGTCATCGTCTTCATCCTCGTCCTCGTTGGACCGACGGTCGTAGAACTCGTCCAGAATCTTCGGAGAGATTCGGTTGAGCAGCTCCTTGGGGTAGATGCGCAGCAGATTCCAGCCCAGGTCGAGGGTCTCGAGGACGGTGCGGTCCTCATACATGCCCTGGGACACGAACTGGCGCTCGAATTTGTCCAGAAACTCGAGCGAGAGCTTGTCCTCGGTGCTCAGCGCATCCTCACCAACAACAGCCTTCATGGCAGCCGCGTCACGGCCGATGGCGTACTTGGCATACAGCTGGTTCGAGACATCGCCGTGGTCCTTGCGCGTCATGCCCTCGCCGATGGCGGCCTTCATGAGCCGGCTCAGACTGGGGAGCACATTAATCGGCGGGTAGATGCCGCGCGAGTAGAGCTGGCGGTCGACAAAGATCTGGCCCTCGGTGATGTACCCTGTGAGATCGGGGATGGGGTGGTTCATATCATCGTTGGGCATTGTGAGGATGGGGATCTGGGTGATCGAGCCATTGCGGCCCTCCACACGGCCCGCGCGCTCGTAAATCGTCGACAGATCGGTGTACATTGAGCCGGGGTAGCCGCGGCGGCCAGGAACCTCCTCGCGGGCGGAGCTGACCTCGCGCAGCGCATCGGCGTACGAAGACATGTCGGTAAGAATGGTGAGGACGTGGCGCTCGGTCTGGTACGCAAGGTACTCCGAGGTCGTGAGGGCGAGGCGCGGGGTGATGATGCGCTCGATCGTCGGGTCGTTTGCCAGGTTGAGGAACAGCGCTGTGCGGTCGAGCGAGCCGTTCTCCTGGAAGTCGCGCTGGAAGAACTTGGCGGTCTCCAGGTTCACGCCCATGGCCGCGAACACGATCGAGAAGTTCTCCTCGTGGCCGTCATGCACGTCCTTAGTCGGCCGGGCCAGACTGGCCTGGCGCGTGATCTGCGCCGCAATCTCGTTGTGCGGCAGCCCGCTGGCGCTGAAGATCGGGATTTTCTGGCCGCGCGCGATCGAGTTCATGCCGTCGATCGTCGAGATCCCGGTCGAGATCATCTCCTCGGGGTACGCCCGAGAGTACGGGTTGATGGGGCTGCCATTGATGTCGATGTAGTCCTCGGCCATCACCTTCGGGCCCTTGTCGATGGGGTCGCCCGAGCCGTTGAACACGCGGCCAAGCATGTCCTCGGACACGGCGAGCTTCAGGCTCTCGCCCGTGAACTCCACCGTTGTCTTCTTCACGTCGACTCCGCCGGTGCCCTGGAACACCTGCACAACCGCGCGGTTCCCCTTGACCTCGAGGACCTGGCCATTGCGCACGCTTCCGTCGGGCAGCGTCAGGCTCACGATCTCATTGTACCGGGGATACTTCACCTTGTCGAGGATGACCAGCGGGCCGTTCACAGCGTTGACCGTGTTGTATGTGAGCTTGGGCGTGAGCTCGAAGTCCTGCGTGACAGCCTTCTTGTTGAGCTCATAGAGCTCCTTGTCCGTCATGCGCGGATCCGCGGCTAATGTGGCACCCATTGTCTTGCGGCGATGGTGGTCGGGGGATGATGTTGGGTTGGCTTCGAGATAGCGATCGGCTGCCCTCTTAATCTGCACGCGGGCCAGCAGCAGCAGCAGCAGCAGCAGCAGCACGGGTGGGCTGTGGGCGGGCGTATGTAGTAACTGCTCTGTGAAATTAGCTGCGGTGTAAATTTGGAGGTGCGTCTCCAGAGCCGCGAACTGTATCGGGCCGGCTATTATTCCTTTATTTCACAGCGCCCTATGGCCCGGTATGGAGTTTCACTGCTTGCATTAATTGGTGGCGTTCTACTGGTTTTCGGCTCTTGGTACCTCCAGAATGCCCACTCCGAAGCAGGCTTGCTCGCCGCACCGCGCACTATCACCGATGTGACGTACTGGCCCGATATTGTTGGCGGTCCAGAAAAAAGCCGAACCCAAATTGGCCGAGAAAATGCCACGCTGTATATGCTGGTGCGCAACTTCGAGCTCCAGGAGGCCCTGCAAAGCATTCGAAAAGTCGAGGACCGGTTCAATCGCCGGTATCGATACCCCTGGGTATTTCTCAATGACGAGCACTTCACTGAGGAGTTCAAGACCCTCACCAGTGGCATGGTGAGCGGCGAAGTGTCGTACGGGTACATTGAACCTAGCGTGTGGGACATCCCTGACCACATCAACAAAACGCACATGGACGAGTGTGTCCGCGAAATGGTCGAGAACGAAGTCATCTACGGTGGCAGCTATTCTTACCGCAATATGTGCCGCTTCAATTCGGGAAACTTCTTCTGGCATCCGCTAATGCAGCAGTACGACTGGTACTGGCGCGTCGAGCCGGGCATCGACCTGTACTGTGACCAGCTGTATGACCCATTCACCTTTTTACGGGAAAATGACATGGTCTACGGATTTGTTATCACCATCCAGGACGTCAAGGAGACGATTCCAACCCTGTGGCGCACCGTCAAAGACTTCCTGGCGAAGTTCCCGCAGTATCTTGCGCCGAACAACGCGCTCTCGTTCGCCACCGATCTCGATCCGTTGCGTCCCTGGGTGTCCCGCGAGTCCTTGCAGCACATGAGCACGGACGGGTATAATATGTGCCACTTTTGGTCGAACTTCGAGATTGCATCCCTCAACTTCTTCCGCAGCGAGGCGTACACTGCCTACTTCAAACACCTTGATGCCGCAGGCGGCTTCCACTACGAGCGCTGGGGAGATGCGCCCGTGCACACGCTCGGGCTGCTGGCGCTCGCCAACAAAACTCAAATCCATCATTTCAGCGACATTGGATACTACCATATTCCGTTCTATCGCTGTCCGCACGACCCCGAGTCGTTCAATAGTGGCCGATGCCTTTGTCCGGATAATGGCTACGACAACAACGACTTCCAGGACCATTCGTGCCTGCCTCTGTGGTGGAAGCACACGGACAGGCACCTACTGTTCAACTACTCTCCGGAGTTCCACTACCCGGACCTTAACTGATCTGGTTCGTTCCATTGGTTCATTACGTTTTCTTTGCATCGAAAGCAGACTCGGCTCGTTGGTTGTCGTCGTCGGTTGTCGCCTAAGACGACGCCAGGCCCCGCGCGTTCTTTGCCTTCGCTATACAATTAACTTAAATATACAATGCAAGTCTGCTTCTTTTCTCCGTGAATGCCTTTAGCTAAACCGCCGCAGCTGATCGAGCAGAACTTGAAGGTCCTCATCGTTCTTTTTGAACGCCAAGCTAGGAACCAGGGTTTTGGCCTCCTCGGCATCGTCGCACACAAGGCTTCCCAGCTGCGCGATCTCAAACGGGTGCAGATCCACATTCTCGGAAGACTTGAGCAAGTGCTCCACGGCATTCACCGTCTGCTCGTCCTTGAAGCGGGCGAACGTAGAAAGGTACTCGCGCGTCTTGCGCAGCACCTCGTTGCTATCGGCGAAGTCCTCTTCATCATCATCGACTAAAGCAGCAGCGTCGTTGCCGCTGGTGGGATCCTGCTTGCGCTGCACAAGCGCAGCGTTTATGAGCAGCCGGGTCTCGCTGAGGTTGAGACAGAACAATGCCTCTTCTGTTCCGTCGGGGGCGTACTGAGGTATGGTATACTCCGGACCAAAGTCGAGCTTCGTCGCGTCCTCCTCCTCGGCGTTGCCGCCTCGTGGCCTCCTCCGGGCGCGAAGTATCGCCTGCGACATGGTCTAGAGATCGAGCTCAGTGCGGCTCCAATCTATAATCCCAAGCGGTTATTATGTAACGCGTCCGTAACCGCACCGCACCTAGCACCAGGCATCTGAGGTGGGACCGTGAACGAAACCGAGTTGTTTGGGGTTGGTAAGAGACAGAAGAGTTTGGAAAATGCAACCGAAGGCCGCAAATGAAAGGTAGTACAAGGCCGTATCTTGCATGCCTTAGCCAGATCCAGACCTCGCGTGCCGTTTAATCTATGACCAGGCTGCTGGGACAGTCCTGGAGGCATTGAGTCTACTTGATCAGCATTGAATTCAAAGTTCAAAACTATGCTGGCAGCCAATGTGCGCAAAAGCAGTTGGGATCACACGCCAAGATGAACGCGAGTTCACCAGCGATTCGGGGCAGACCTTGCCCTGGCGACTTACCAAAGAGGGCCTATGAACGGAGTTATTATTGCTGACATCACACCACCGCGAGTAAATTTTGGCGATAGTTTCGCGCAATGGGGTGGTTCTGGTCCTCTGTACCCACCGATTCTGGTCTCGAGCCTGTCATTTCAGAGCGTACTGCCACCAGCAAACTCGACGTGGCGTCGGGGGGCGCGTTCTGGGCGCCGGCCACTGAGATCTGGTCCGAGAGCACGTACACGAATGCTGCACCAGCGCGGACCCGGGACGAGGCGACCGATAAGCCGTCTGCATGTCCCGTAGATCATTCCAAGTTCAATCGGTTCTCCGGCGGCAAGAAGGAGAAGCCAGAGGCAGCACAGGCCCAAGACGTCTCAGCGTGCCCTGTAGATCACTCCAAGTTCAGTGGGAAGTTCAACAATCTCAACAATATGCCATCATTATCGACTGCAAAGCTCCCGGGCCAGAAACTGGACCTCTCGACCGAGAGAACGACCTCCTCCATCCCGAAGGGCGAGGTCGACGGTGCCGGGTTCTGGGAGTACCCGTCGCCGCAGCAGATGCTCAATGCCATGGTCCGCAAGACCGGGCCCGAGGGCATTCCGGAAGACGCGGTGGAGTCAATGGTCGGCGTGCACAACTTTCTGAACGAGGGGGTCTGGCAGGAGGTGCTGGAGTGGGAGAAGCCCCACACTGAAGAGACTGGCGTCGGCCCACGGTTGCTGAGATTCCAGGGCCGCCCTGGAGACATTAGCCCTAAGGCACGCATGATCCAGGCACTGGGCTACATATACCCGTCGAAGTTCGGCGTGCCGCCGCCGTTCGACCGCCACGACTGGACGGTGCTGCGGAGTGGGAAGGGCGGCGAGTGGCAGTCGGTACGGTATGTCATTGACTTCTACGAGATTCCGGAAGTTAACAGCGACGATGATCCCGCGTTTACCGTGGACGTCCGCCCCGCCGCTGACTCGCTCAGCAATATTGTTGACCGCGCGCGTCACGCAATGGGCCCGGTTTGGAGCAAGGCCATGGGGTGGTCGTAGAATATTGAGCTAGCTGCATTGAGAGTTAGAGTGCCTCAACGAGCGTGATTCTTATATATAATTTATTCTTTTTTATTTCCTCCAGCTCAATAGGCCTTGTCGCTCCTCCCAGGAGCCAGGACGCCCAATACGCACGCGTTCGACGTACCGGTGTAGCATGGGTGCTGAGGCACTTTAGCGCCCGACGACGTGTTCACCAATAGCAGCCCCAGCATGAGGTGTCCAACGGCCGTGGAGCTTGCGGCAGCCAATATCTAAGCCCTGGTGGCGTGCATAATTAGCCACCCCCAACCCCTGGCAACCCAGCGCACCAGCGACAGCAGAAACTGCGCAGTTCATCAGACTCAATAACCCGTGCCCTAGATCAGAACAAGGGCACGTATGGTCATGCGCTGCTTGCCAAGGAGCGGTGGGGGATATTTGTGTCACAATTGTTTGAGCCGCAATTGCTCGCAGATCAGTCGAACCGGTGCATAAAGCCTGTCTAGGGACTCTCCGGGTCCACGCCTCTTCCACCGACGTCAACCATGGTAAATGCAGGCACCGCCGTAACCGGAACGCACTATCGTGTTGACCACGGAGCGCGTTCAGATGCTGCCCCACCCGACTCCAAACACGATGAACGGCCGGTTGCGTGCATTGACGCCGGCCAATTCGCCAAAATTATCACGGACATCCGCCGCAAGCCCACGGCGGACCCCAAAGAGCTCTTCCCGTGGCTGCATGGCATTAGCCCGCAGAACACGCTTGCTACCCAGTTCCTCGAGTCCCGCTACACCGGGCGCGACACAAGGAAACTGTTCCTGCCACCGGAAGAGTTCGAAGGTGTTATATTAGTGAAGTCCGGCGATCCGGAGAACCTCAACGGCAAGTTCCGCGGATCAGTAACCGCCCATGAAGTTCTGGCGACGTCGCCAGCCACCGACGAGTTGATAGGACAGTTTCTTAGCTCCGACCCTCGCAATGGGGTGCAGCTACGAAACTTCGAGATCCAGCCCTCCAAGTTTGCTCAGATTTGCGACATTGTTGTTTATACCTCGCATTCGTGCGACACAGACTGTGCTGAAAGGGAATGGTGTGTGAAAAACGGGCTCGCGGAGGTGGAGCTCATAAAGCAAGCTCAGGCCGCCTGCGGCCTCCACCGCAAAACATACTTCTACCCCGGGTCCCTAGAATCAGTGGTTGGCGAATTGGGCCCTGAGCTCGCTAAGCTCTGCTTGCTTGAGGCTCCCGTAGATGATAGCATAGAAGCTATGCATCGGGATCTGGTTCATGGCGACGGTTTGAACACGGCTGATTGGGAATTGGGCTTGGGACGCTACGAGCAAGCGGGGATCATCCGCATGACCTCATCTACAGATATATTCCCTTGGGTGTGGCTCGGAAACTCGTTAGATATTGCCGAAATGCGAATGCTTGAGCAATTCCAGAATTTTGCTCGAGAAAATCCAGCCCTCGCCGAAGCCTCTCATGCCTCAGATTGGAAGACCGTTGTGATATGCCTCGAAGACAGTGAAAGCAAGCTGCCGACCCTGCAATCGCTGGATAACATGATTCGCAAAGTGCAAAATGGAGTCGGCGTTGACCTCTGTGTTACCCTCAAGCTCCCCTCCCTTGGAAACCTATTTCAGCGCGGTATGACGACTCGGCTGATTGCGGGATTATGCTCGATATGCAAGTTCATCTTCGTGAGGAGCCAGTGGCATGGAGTAATAATCGCGTCAATCGACGGATATCACCTATCAAGCCCTTTGGCGGTGCTTTATGTCATGTACACCACGGGAAAGAACGTGAAGGATGCACTTCTATATCTTCACAAGACTTGCGAGCGCCCCCTCTCGCTTGGAGAGACTGAATTCACTTTGCTGCTTGGCCTGGAGCGGTTTATTTTGGCATTTTCCCCGGCAGTGACGGGTGAGCTCAGAGGACTAGGTGCCATTTCCGATTCGGCCGTTAAGAAATTCATCAAGTCGACCAGCTCAACCGCGTCAAATGAGGGGTCGACTGTGATACCAGCAGAGGGCTGGCTTGCACGGTTCTCAGGCACTTTCCCATCGCGCATTCTTCCCCACCTGTATCTCGGATCGCTCGAACACGCCAATAACCCTGATATGCTGCGCGCATTAGGAATCAAGCGAATCATATGTGTCGGGGAGACTGTGGATTGGCTGACGTATCCAATAGACAATGAGCAAGTTAGAGAATTGGGCTTCTCCGAGATTCTCCACATATCGGATTTCCAAGACGACGGCGTTGACGGTCTCCTGGAACATCTTCCGCCATGCTTGGAAATCCTTGAGGAATCAGAGCGCGCTGGAGATATTAGTCTGGTCCATTGCCGAAAGGGTGTTTCTCGATCAGCCGCTGTTTGCATAGCCGAGGTCATGAGATCACGCAAATGGAACCTGCCGCAAGCGTATACCCATGTACGTGTGCACAGATTGGATGTCATTATTCAACCGAACTTGCGAATCATGTACGACCTGCTAAAATACGAGGAGGGCCTTCCTTTCCTCCATGGCAGAACAATTGAATGGCCTATACTCAGTCGCGAGATCACAATGCTGAACAATGATTATTTGCTCTGAGTGGAGAAATAAGTGCATATTTGCGCAAGTCGCTCTCAGGATCCTTACCATAGAAGGTCCATGTCCAGAACATCAGGTGTTGACACTGGACGCTTCGCTTCAAAATTCTTCTTTGTTTGGACAAAATAGATTTGCCGATCACTATTCTATTATTTATGATATTAGACGTTTAGGTTCATACAGTTTGCTCCCATAAAGTAAAGGCGTAGTGCAGCCCGTTTTCGCTCGCCTCGCCGTTATTAGGAATGTCGACGTTAGGGCCAATAACCTCACGAAGCCGTGAGACCGGCTGCCGCTTCCACCTTTCAGAATCGAACTTAAAGAAAGTATCGCACTCAATTTTATGCTCAGGATCCTCAACTAGTGTGAGGAGTATCCGAGTGGCGTACTGCAAGCTCTTCGTGTAGAGTTGCGAGCCGCCAATAATAAACACCTTTTCGTCGCGGGAATACGCCTTTTCCAGGGCATCTTCTAAAGAATTGGCAGCAATGACCCCATCATCGTAAGTAGCATCTGAATCAGAGGATACAACAATGTTGACGCGATTGGCCAGCGGTCTGAATTTCGGCGGGATCGACTCCCACGTCTTGCGGCCCATAACAACCACCGAGTTGTTTGTGACCTCCCTGAAGAACTTCATCTCGCGTTTCAGTCGCCAAGGAAGCGCTCCATTCTTTCCAATCCCCAAAGCAGGGTTTGTGGCAGCCAGAATGAGCGTCAACGATTTGCTACGCGTCATTGCAGTGGTAGACAACTGAGTGAGCTTCACCCCTAACCCGTCGCCGCCTGCCTATGTGGAAGCCAGAATGTAAATGCTCAGTAGTCTGTCCACAAAAAACGCTTTCTGGTAGTACTCTTCGGTATTTCGTAAATTTATAGCATATTTATTCGAGAGCGATGTACTTTTTGAGGTGCTCGGGCACAGCATCGTATAGATTCTTAGACTCGAGCCACTTCTTGCTGAAAAGGCGGTTGGCGTAGCGCTCAGCGGAGTCGCACATCAGAGTCACAACAGTGTTACCCGGTCCCAGGATTTTGGCGACCTCGACTGCCGCCACGACGTTGAGACTAGACGATGCACCAAGGAAGATCCCCTCCTCATCAAGAAGCCTGTAGATCATTTCGATGGTCTTGGCGTCAGGAATATGTACAGCACCATCGAGCAGCTCGATATCGGGCTTCAGATTGTCGGTGACGCGGCCCTGTCCAATGCCTTCAGTGATCGAGCCATCGCCGGTGCGCTCCAGCTTGCCATTGGTGAGGTAGCTGTAAAGAACGCTTCCCGGGGGGTCGGCCAAATAGCTCTTGACCTTACCGCCAGAAATATCCTTGAGGAAGCGGGTTGTGCCAGCAAGCGAGCCGGCTGTGCCCGTGGCGCAAGTAAAGGCGTCAATCTTGCCGTTGGTCTGGCTCCAGATTTCCGGGCCAGTGGAGTCAATGTGGGCTTGGCGGTTCGCCGTGTTGTCGAACTGGTTTGTCCACACAGCATTTTCAAGATTCTCGGCATGACGCTTGGCTTGGTGGTTGTAGTTCATCGGATCGGCAAGAGGGACCGCAGGCACGGGGTACACCTCGGCTCCGAGTAAACGGAGCATATCGATCTTACCCTGGCTCTGCGTGTTCGGCATGTAAATAACACACTTGTATCCGCGCGAGCGGCAGATGTGGGCCAGTCCGATCCCGGTGTTCCCAGCGGTTCCCTCGACAATCGTCCCTCCTGGGCCGATCTGGCCGCGTTTCTCAGCGTCTTCAATGATCCAGAGAGCAGCGCGATCCTTGACCGACCCGCCCGGGTTCATGAACTCGGCCTTTCCGTAGATCTCGCAGCCAGTCTCTTTCGAGAGATGGTTGAGCCGAATAAGCGGGGTATTGCCAACGGCGCCGGGGAACCCAGTGGTGCTAGTCAATGGCACAAATGACTTGGCGGCTCCGGCCGCTCTGCGAATAATCACCGATGCGCGCATCCTCACTTCTTAGCCCAGTTCCTCGAGGTAGGTTTCGTCGAGCGATGTTAACACGCGGCCAGTGGTAGTGGTGGACGTCTAGGCCGAGGACTAGGGTCGGTAGTGACTCTACCACCACCGGTAACGACTCGTTAAGCGGAGCCGGGGCTGCTCACGTGTTTGTCGTGCTCCAGCTCTGTTGACAGTTGTGGTGTTGGTGGCCGGCTTCGTGTGGATGCATACTGCCGAGCAGGAGATTGCCGGCGCGAAATGCCGGATTGTCTGGGGTGGCGAGCGCTCACCGCTGACTGTGAGTATCACACCAGGGCCCGAAATGGCGACGCAGGCTGCCATGTTTGGCGCCTTGGCGTATAGTCTGCCGTACCGAGAAGAAACAGCGGTTACAACGCTACTGATATCGTCGCCCCATCAGAGCTCTATAGATACTGCGCAGCATCTTGCCCAATTGCTCGCCAAGAAGTTTAAGAGACCCGTTTACGTGAACTCCTCGGTCGGCACGGATCAGTTTCTTTTGTACCGCGGCGTCACGCAGATGGTTGCTTCGAATATCTCTGAAAAGAGATCTCCAGCAGATATTCAATAACTGCCTCTGAAAACTCGCTCCATTGGGATACAGCTCATTCTAGGCAGACGGCCTTCTTCGCTGCTGACGCAAGTCCGCACAATTGGGTCATAGAAACTTATTTAAGTACATTAATTTTGTATCAAAGCAAGGCGCAGTTGCAGTTGCAAGACTGTTCCAAGCGGAAGGGCGACGACATTTAGCCGTGGCGGTGCCCGTGGCATGAGGTGAGCAGGCTCACGATCTTGCTCACGTGGTCCCGTCGAGACGCCGCGACACTGGTTATAGGGCTCGGGGCTGTGCTGTTTGTCATCGGATCTCCACTCACGAGGCAAATTTCACTACTCCCGGTTCACGAGGTCAGGGTTGTGGTTGGGTTCCACCCGCGGCTCTCTGAAAGTTCTCACCTTGAAACCTTCGCTAGCGACACATCGGTAAACAATGGCTACGGAGCTTACAGTCCAGTCGGAGCGCGCTTTCCAGAAGCAGCCTCACATTTTCACGGCCTCGAAGTCCGCCAAGGCGTCCAAGGCGTCCAAGCGTTGGTACAAGGACGTTGGCCTCGGTTTCAAGACCCCCAAGGAGGCGATCAACGGTACTTACATCGACAAGAAGTGCCCCTTCACCGGTGAGGTCTCCATCCGTGGCCGCATCCTGACCGGCACCGTTGTCTCCACCAAGATGCACCGTACCATCATTGTGCGCCGCGAGTACTTGCACTACATCCCCAAGTACAACCGTTACGAGAAGCGCCACAAGAACGTTGCTGCCCACGTCTCCCCGGCCTTCCGTGTCAGCGACGGCGATATTGTCACCCTTGGCCAGTGCCGCCCATTGTCGAAGACTGTCCGCTTCAACGTGCTCCGCGTCATCCCCATGAGCTCGACGAAGAAGCAGTTTGTCAAGTTTTAATTTATGAGTAAGTGCGCATAGCAACCCAAAAATATATATTCTAATCGAATACGAAAACAGTGGTGAATTCTCTGCTAACAAATGGCCGTGGTCGCGACTGTTACGCACGAGGGGCTATGTGGTGTAACGTCACCAGGTGAGAACGTCACCTCGCTGCCAGGTATATCGCGTGCCAGGCATTGCGTAGCTTATCTTTGTCGTGCGTTAGTGGAAAGGTCACACACATTCTGTTGATATACTTCGCGGGTGCCAGTACAGACCCGGGAGCTACGAGAATTACCCTTAGGATCTTAGAACTTGCGCGCTACCAAGGGACAGAGAAAGAACAAAATTAATAGCTCAATTGAGAATTGTTTCTTATAGCTTGCTTGCCGCGCACAGGTAGAGCGATAGTACCTTCTAGTGATAGCAATGTCACGAGCGCTGGGCTAAGCTATGTATGATCCACCTGGTTAAACGAAAAACAATTTATTACCGCTTGGAGGTGTTCTATGATTACGATTCAAGTTTAGTAGTGGCTTGGGAAGAGTTCCGTACTTATTACGAGCGGCCTCGGTGCACGAAAAGACAATCGGCCGCGCCACCACCTAAGCGGCGGTGCGAAGCACTACATACGGGCAGATGCGTTGTTATGCCGCTCGACAGCAAGCTGACACCCACTTGCCCATCGTCGGGGCTAGCAAAGTTGCTCGCTGGGTTCTAATTGCGTTCGTAGTTAGAAAGTAACCTTATCAGAAGCCATCTACAAACCACGCAGCAACCACCTGTGGTGCCTAATCCTCAAATAACCAACGTAATCATGGAAAGTAACCCACGACCTGCGACGCAGCAGGCCCACCACCACATAGAGCCAGGCACGTTGAACCCCTGTCCCTAACGATCCGCCCTGACCCCAACGGGGACTGGAGTATATAAAAGGTGAGGGGCCAAAAGCAAGACAGTCCTAGAAGAGTCGAAGAAAAGCGACGCAACAAGACTTTCGCAACACTTTTGACTCAATGACGCCGCGACGAGCACTGTTGATTATTGACATGCAGAACGATTTCTGCGAGGGCGGTTCGCTCGCCGTGGAGGGTGGCCATTCGACGATTGATGCGATCAACAAGCTGATAGCTGCGTATAATTGGGATCTCGTGATCGCCAGCAAGGACTGGCATCCTGAGGGGCATGTGTCGTTTGCATCTTCACACCCCGGCGCCAAGCCGTTCCAGTCCCACGTGCTGATTGCCGGCGACGGCCATGAATTTAAGACCACGCTGTGGCCAGACCATTGCGTGAATGGCTCGCCTGGGGCCGAGATCGTGGAAGGGCTGAACATTTCTGAGGCCGATCACATCGTTTACAAGGGCCACCAGCCAAGCGTTGAATTCTACTCGGCATTCCGTGACGTTTTTGGCAACAACTCCACGGAGCTGCCCGGGCTTCTCGAGGAGCACAACATCAAGGAAGTCGTTGTGGTTGGGCTGGCGCTGGACTTCTGTGTGCTGCACACAGCGCTTGATTCCGCGCGCGAGGGCTACGACACCAAGGTGGACTTGGCTTGTACCCGGGCAACGTCGAGTGAAGGCGAGCAGTCGGCGCGGAAGCAGCTAGAGGAGGCTGGCGTGACGCTGCTGCATGCCTGAGCCGTTGCTCGAGGACACTACATTGTAATGATTTAACGAGAGCTATTTATTTGCTACCAGTGTTTGAGCCAGCTTGGCGCGGCTGAAGAGTCCGGCCCGCCAACTCCTTTTACTGCTTTGCTTGGGCCAGCATCTCCCGCATTGTTTCCTTGATGTCGCCCACGGCCGGCTCGTCAGTGATCTCATAGCGCTGTTGCCCTAGCGCCGTGTCGCACAGCCTGAACCTCCGGCGAAGAGGCCGGCATGTGTAGTCTTTGTCGCCTTCGTAGAACGCGCACTCGTACTGGACGACCTCCACAACGGGACAGTCGCGGGGAATGTCGACCATATCGCGGTTCAGAACAATGGTGGGCGGAGACATGGCCCCCGAGCTCCAATTGGGTAAATCAACGTTTCAGCAGCGAACCGCTTCCTGATCCCACCACAGATACCACCAGATGCCACTGGTTTAGCCGAAGCGTGCTCTTGCCCGGTAGATGAACACGTGATACATCGCCGCCCATACCGTTAGCGCTGACGCACTTCACGCTGGCCTACCTCTCCAGGCCGGCCCTCCCACACAGCCCCCACCACAGCCGCCGACTAGCGAGAGAACACCTTCTTAAATCGCCATCAATTGGCCGCAGATCAAGCCTTCACTTCTGACATCCTAGTGCAGGCAGCTAGGCAATTGATGCAGCCATGGCTGAGTGCGGCATCTGCGGGAGCAGCCAGAAACGCCTCTACTGTGGCGGGTGCGCGATGCACTCCACGCTGCGAGCCCGCGTGAATGTGATCAAGGTAAGCACTCAATTGGCCGGCCTCAAGGCGAGCGTGACCGAAGCGCTTGAGGAACCGGGCGCCAGCCGGCAGGCCAACGGGCACGGCGGCAATGAGGCGCGCACTGAGCAGCTGCAGGCGAAGATTGCCCTGCTGCAGCGGCGCCTCGACCGCACGCAGCAGGCCATCACCGCCTGCCACGACAAAACGTTCGAGCTCCGGCAGCAGCACCAGCTTGCCGTCGAGCAAGTGGCCAAGACTCAAGCCAGCCAGGAGCAGGTTGGCCGCGCGTCGGCGAAGCAGTTCGACGCGCAGCGTGCTGAGCGCAACGCGCGCAACGCGGCGCTGGAGCGCGGATACCGCGACATGCTGCAGCTCAGCATGGGCCTGCAGGCGAAGTGCTGTCAGAGCCTGCTCGACCTGTTTGCGCTGAAGAAGAAGCGCAAGAAGGGCGGGCACGACTTCGTGCTCGGCTACAATGTGATTCCGGACCTCACGCAGCTCCACAACTACTCCACTACCGTGGTGAACAGCGGGCTCGAGCGCGTGGGCCTGTTCATCGGGCTGCTCGCCAGCTATCTGGCATTGCGCCTGCCCTACGAGATCGTGTTCCCCCACAAGGGCAACCCCAAAATGCTGATTGGCGCGCTCAAGCCCGAGCCGCTTATCCTTGAGCAGCCCGTCAAGTTCATGATGCGCAACTCTCCCCGCGAGTTCCACCAGTACTGCCGGCTACTGGCGATGCTGGCTCACGACGTCGCGCACGTCGGGTCGAAGCTGGGGTTCCCCAGCGTGAGCGAGGTCCACGACGTCGCCAAGCTGAACCAGCTCGTGGCACAGCTGTGCATCCGCGTCGACAACATCATCAAGTCGGGCCGTCAGATCCAGTCGTCGTCGAGCGACGTGGCGGTCGTCGACATCGAGACGCTGCAGGACTACCTGATCAACCGGATCGACATCGAGATGAACGGCAAGTCCGCCGAGTGGAACATCATCGAGGCGCCAGTGCTCGCTGCCTAGCTGTCCGGTCGGGTGGGGTTCGTTATATTTATTGTTTTTTTGGCCATAGCTATGCATATAGTCCGTTACCTTGGTTATAACATACCTGTGGGGGGGCACCATCGCGCCAGCGCGCTGGGGTCATGAGCGGTGGTACATGCTGGGAAATGAAGCATCGAGGGCCGGCAGCGAGAAGTCCCGGCGCTCGTCCTCGTCCTCGTCCTCGTCTTCAAGTTCGTTCTCCTCAAAGTCCATTGGGCTGTCCTCGGATCGGCCTTCGTCCGCACCGTTCGAGTCCTGGAAACTTACGTATCGGAACTCGTACTGCTCGGGGGTAGATGACCCCTCGTTGTACGCGCGCTCCTCGTGCATGGCTCGTAACGTTTTGGTGACTCCAGGCGGTTTAAGGTAGCGGTAGCCCACCAGCCGTATATCCTCGAGCTTTTGTAGATGTAATGCGTATTCTTGTTCAAATGGGGGCCTGTAAGAGCTGGCAGGCGCGTCTCGCCCCACCATGATGCCAGCTCGAGCGGGAGGACTGTAGGATCTTCTCATGGCTCGGGTCTTCTGAATGCGGCCGCTCGAGATCCGCACCCTCGGCTGTGAGTGTTAATCTGCCCCAGGCACTGGCGAGCTGCCCTGCCGGCGACGCGTCACAACCGCCAGCCACATGATCGGCTCCCCCACAGGTCCCGCCGGTAGCTTGCATGGCTCGCAGTCGTCTAATTTATCAAACGAAGAGAGAAATCAGCAACTATGTAAGTATGTAAAATGTGCCCAAAGGGCAGCTCCGGGATGGGCTCATTGATATGTACACTAATTTTGGGCCTCTCTCGTGACGAGGCCAGCCAGCGGCACGGCCCGCGGCTCGTCGTCGGGCCCGTAACGGGATCTCTTGTCTAGCTCATCCTATTAATCACGGCGTCTGGCGCTACGAATCTCAGTAGAGACCCCGGGGTCCCGGAAGAATGAAATGGGCGGATTCAAAGTTTCGGAAAGTCAAGGAGCGGCTCTTGCTGGCCAGTTTATATGCTGGTCGGCAGGTCGTGCGAAGCGTCATCGTGGGACTCCTTCTCCTCGGACTCACCAAAAAGCCAGTCCCAGCGGCCTTTCTTATGCAGCATTGCTAGCAGAAGAATCAGCGGCAGATGGACCACGCTGGCCCAGAACAGCAGCCGCGCATACTTCTTATGCTCGGCAGTGCGCTTGTAGATGCGGGGGTCCTGGCCAACCAGCGAGCGCTGCTGGAGCCAGAACCGCAGCGCGGCATAGGTCTGCCACCCGTTCACGATGGACGAGTCCAGGAAAAAGTACCAGTCCGTTAGGCCAAAGTAGCACGCGGCCCAGCAGAGCGGAAACATGGCTATGGCGTGGCGCAGTGCCACCCGAGCAGTGAGCAGCGGGTTCGTCCATCCCGACATGACATAGCCCGCGTTGCGGTACTCGTCGGCAATAGAGTAGCTCAAACTCATGAAGTGCGGAAACTGCCACGAGTATAGCAGGCCCGCCAAGATCCACGGACCGGGTGCCCACAAAGTCGAGCATGTTGCCCACCCCATAAGCGGCGGAATTGCGCCCACCACCGCGCCCACCCACGTATTTACAATGCTCTTGCGCTTCAGGGTGGTGTACAGTCCTCCGTACAGCGCGATGTTTGCGGCACCCAGCGCCGCGACCGTTACATTCGTGCCCACGGCAAGCACAGCAACGCCGGTCACGCCCGTGGCTGCCGCGAAACCAAACGCCTGGTTCGCCGTGAGTCGCTGTGAGGCCACTGGGCGCGCCCGCGTTCGTGTCATGAGTCTATCGTACTCGGGCTCTCGCCCCTGGTTGATCGCATTGGCAGACGCCGAGCAGAGCGCCGTGCCAGCCGTAAGGAACATCAGGCTGACCAGCGATCCGCCCTGCGGCGCAAGCGCGTACGAGGACATGGCCGAGAGCACCACGAGGGCAGACAATCGGGGCTTTGAGAGCTCAAAATACGCATCAAACTGGCGCTTCCACTCAGATTTGGGCGGCGTCGTTCGCACACGCGTCTTGCGCGCGGCCGGACCAGTGGTCTGGCACGATAATGGCTTGGCCCATGTGGGGACCTCTTTGCTACTGATCTCTGGCTTTCTGCTGCTGTCGGCGGTATCAAAAGTAGACAGAGCTCCTAGATTCTGGTCTTGGACGCCTCCGTATCTTGTATTTACAGGAATCTCGCCGGCAGCGGCTGGGCGTGGTCTCGGCACGTTCGGAACTTGAGCCGAGGCGAGCTCTGCCTTCGTGGTCTGAAAGCTTCTGCGCACTAGCACGACATTTCGGGTCCTAAGAAATGGCCGTACACCGATGCCCACAATAGGACTGGCCATTTCCTGTGGGGCTAGTGGTCGTGCAGGTCCGATCTGGAGGTTGAATAGCGTGACTAACGGACCCAAGACGAAAAATCAAGACGCCAGATTTAGAGACGCGATTAGTGGTCTAGCAAGCGTTCCGCGCTATCAGGCAGTTATATAAATCCATCCATGTGGAGGCGATGTAACGGCAGCCCACGAAGCCGGTATATTTACGTATTCCTCAACACTAGCTTCTTTTCTTGATCATGTCTGAGCCCACCACGCCAGAGCCCTAGCGTGTATTAAACTTAAATGAGTCGACAGTTGTTGAGCACTTAGTACGAACTCGCATCAACTAGTTTTAGGAAAATACGCCAGGGTGTGTACGCCAGGTCCAGAGAGGTCAAAGAGTCGAGCTGAGCGAATATAATGCCCGAAGTTTAATTGCGGTTAAGCTGCTTTTATGAGTACTGGATCTGATCTCTTGAGCGAAACGCCTTAAAAGAACGCGTTTTCCCCCGTGATCGCGCGGCCCAGAATGAGCGCGTGGATGTCGCTCTGGCCCTCGTACGTCTGCACCGTCTGCAGATTGTGCGCAATGCGGCCAATGTGGTACTCATCGGCCGTGGCATTTCCTCCGAACACCTCCATAAGCGTCCGGGCGCCGGCAAGAGCGCGATCGCAGTTCTGGCGCTTGATCATGCTAATCATCTCGGGCGCCGCCCGGCCCTCATCCTTTAGCCGCCCCACCTGTAGGGACGCAAGCAGTCCGTAGTTCACATCCGTGAGCGCGTTGGCAAGCTTCATCTGGATCAATTGGTAGTGCGCGAGCGGGTACTTGAACTGCTTACGGTCCAGCGCATACTCCCTTGCGAGCCGCAGCGACTCCTCGAGCGCACCCATCACACCCCACGAAATGCCAAATCGCGCGCTGTTCAGGCATGTAAACGGCCCTTTCAAACCTTCCACAGTGGTGAACATGTTCTCCGCAGGCACCTCCACGTCCTCCAGATGAATCATTCCGGTCGTGCTTGCGCGAAGGGAGACCTTGTTGCGAATCTTAGGGGTGGAAATCGTGCCGGACTTTGTAGCATTCCGGTCAATCACGAACCCGCGGATCTTGCCGTCGAGTTTCGCCCAAACCACGAGAATGTCCGCGATCGGAGCATTCGTGATCCACGTCTTCGATCCATTCAGCACGTATACACCAGGCTTGCGAGGATGCGGCACCGCTTTCGTCTCCATTGACCCGGGATCAGATCCGTGGTTGGGCTCGGTAAGGCCAAAGCAGCCCACCAACTCGCCGCTCGCTAGCTTCGGAAGATACCGTTCTTTAAGCTCATCGCTGCCAAACTCGCTGATCGGCAGCATCACCAGCGAGGACTGCACACTCATGGCTGACCGGTAACCGCTATCCACGCGCTCTACCTCGCGCGCAATCAAGCCGTACGATACGCTGCTCACGCCCGCGCCGTACCCGCTAATGGTCGCGCCCAAAAGGCCGACGTTGCCGAACTCTCGCATGAGACTGCGGTCAAATTCTTCCGTGCGGCTGCCCTCGACAACCTTGGGGTAAAGCACTGTCTGGGCGAAATCGTGCGCCGTCTCTGAGATGGCGATCTCGTCCTCGGTGAGCTGGGACTTTAGGTTGAGGCCATCAGTCCAGTCAAAACTCACTTTCTTTGATGCAGCGCTACTGGTTGAGAACCGGAGCCGCGCGACGCCTCTTGTGATTCGAAGCATTATGCTCGGCTACAACTTCCACTCGGCTTCAGACTTATGAGGGTTGGAGGACGTAGGGTCAGGTTATATGCACTCTGGCATGGGGTAAATGGCACGAGACCACGATTTTTGGTGCCGAGCAGCCGGATGATGCCGACGAAATGCGTCATGTAAATGCATCGAGGGGTTTTAGTCGTGGCTCTTCCCCTTAAAAAAGCTACTGTGCAAATTTGTTGGAAACTCCGACGCGGAATCCGACGCGTTGCAGGCTGACTAGTTGGGTCGCAGGTATACCTGCTTGCATGCGGGGTTATACCTTGTCCATCATGGTACTTAGGCCGCTAGGCCCAGATCTTATTAGTGGTGTAGTTCGTAATTCGTATCTTGCGGCCCTCTTTTATGCCTGCGAACCGCCGTGAACAAGCAAATAAGACGACGGGGAGGCAGCTTAAAAAAATGTCTAAGCAGTGGACGGTTGAGGCTACCTGGTATACAAAATTTGTTTACATTCTCCTTCACGCTGACAGATACCTGCTTGTTTGCAAAGCATTCTTCAGTTGTGGTGCTGCGATTGTCCCAGCTGTGGGAGTCCGAGTTGCTGGAGTCCGAGACAGTTTGCCTGCTCACCAAGGAATCCTGACAATCGAAACGGCGTTTCATATTTATGATTCTGAGCTTCCATGGCTCAAGCGCAGTGCCTCAACCTGTGATTCGATTTGCGAATCGATCCGCGCATCGATCTGCGATTGAATGCGCGCCTCTACTCGCTCGAACAGGCGCATACTGAGCTCATCCACAAGTGAAAAGCCATCAAGCTTGTTCAGTGCCGACAGCAGTGAAGTCTTCAGCTTACAATGGTTCCCTGGCGGGACGTTTGGCTTCTCTAGAAACTTTTCGAGAGCGGCTTCAAGCTCACCGGTTGAATCATTCTTCGGTTGGTCGCCTGATGTTGAGGCGGCTGTTATATTACGTGGCTGGGCCGTGTGTGTGGCCAGCCGCAGCGGTTTATAATTCAAACCGACTTTGCTGTTGACATCCCGGTTGATTCCAGAAATGGTTTCATGCCGAAGCGGTGCCTTCTCTCGGGTCGGGCTTGGACTGCGCGTTGCCTGACGACCTGGAATCGCGCGCTGCGGGCTCACGCTCCTCGCTCGCGGAGGTGGGCTTGTGTTAAACACTTTGCGCACCGGGCTTGATTCTCGACCAGACAATAACTTATCCGGTATTGTAAACCTAGGCATTGTCGGTGACCCAGGATTAGCAATTGCAGATCGACCTCGGTCAATGTGCGGTTGAAGTCCTGGAGCCTCCAATGGGCCGAGTGAGGGTATATCAACAGTGCTCAGCGATGACACAAAAAGGCTATCACCAGTGCTAAGCGCCTCGGAGCCTGTCCACGCAACTCCTGATATTGGGTCGCCATGTCCCCATTGCGATGCCATCCGCTCGCCTCTGGGAAAGGTGAAAAGGTGTACACATTTGTCGGAACCAGCCGCTAATATGTATGGGGTGCCTAGGTGCTCGATCGCTTGCATGTGAGTCAGATTGATGGACTCAAGGTTCGAATTGGCACCTCGCCACGTTAGTCGCAACTTATCTTGCTCAGCGAAAGGATCAAACACAGACACATGCTTATCATTGGTGCTCACAGCTACTAGATCCTTGAATGCAGCGAGGTCGAAAGGCATACCTTTGAGAATCAAGCTTTTCGGGGAATCAGGAAACGGCGGGCCCCCGCCTGACGATATATTCTGCTCACTTGTAGTGCAGAAATATATGGTCTTATTGGCTGCGCAGCTCACTAGTGCAATGACATCGCCTTTCAAACATAATCTCACTTTGAGAACTGGACTAGTAAACATGAGTGTCTGCGCTAGCTCCCATGCCATGGTATGCTCGTTTTGTAGCCATACCTGGATGGAGCGGTCCCGCCCGGAGCTAACTGCGATTCTGCCCAGCTGATGTATGTCCGTGATCGGGCCGTTGTGGGCACTGATCACTTTTCCGCCGAGCCATAGGTCTCCACTCAGCGACCCTACTATGAGACTGGGGCTCGTGCTAGAGTTCGTGCTGAGGCCCTCAGAAGTCTCAGGAGCAATATCCAGGGCTACTGTGACATCAGAGAGGGGGATCTCCACCCGATTCAAAGGCCATAAGTAGACATAAGGAGCGTCTGAGCGCCATAGCACCACTCGATTCTTGGAGCTTGATCGCAGCTGCATGTCCTTGAAGTTTAAAAGTGTCCGGTCTTCAGCTTGTTTCGTTGATTGAGTTTGGCTGGCCAACGGAAGGGTAGACACGGTGCCGCTGACTGCGTCAACGTAGTACGCACGACCGCTGCCATCAGAAAGGAGCCCAGGGGTTCCAAAATTGTGCGCTTTCAGCGCAGCTTCAAATGATCCCATGAACTCGAATATATGAGTCTCTGTACTTACCAGAACATGATCGGTTGCTGAGTCCAGGACTAGGATCGACGTAATCGGCTTAGGCGGGTTGATCTTCGTAATGAATTGAATTTCAGGCATTTTGTAGATCTCGCCATGGCTTGTGCCTACTAGCAGGCCCTCAGAAAACAAATCAGATGAGGCACAGGCGGCTTCGAAGGTCTGATCGAGAATCTCTTTCAGTAGCATATTGCGTCCGCCGAGCGTTGAAGCGGAGCCTACTGTCCATAGTTTTATATGGCGTACTCCTGCAGTAACAAACTGCTCATCGTTCAACCAGGTAATAACGCGGACGTCGGATATGCATTTGTTGGAAGCCCTTAGCTCGAGCTGACCGCCAGTCACGGACCATACGTACAAGTAGCCATCTTGAGGGGTCCCCAGCGATGCAATGTGGCGGCCTGAGGGCGAGAACCTGAGGTGCTGGACCCCGAATTGGTGTTGATCACGGAGGGCTGACAGGCACTCGCCGGTTTGAAGATCGTACAGCAGAAGTCGTGGCATATATCCACTTGCCTCGCCTACTGCCACTAATGAAGCCTTGGCACTTGCATCGACGCATCCCGCTTTATTCACACGTATAAGCTTAGGATTCGAGGTGGTATGTGTCTCTGGGCTACCGTGCGGACTCCCGGGGACGGCTGGCTCGGTGGAAACAAGCTTTGGCGGATAGAAGTAGAATACCCCTTTAGGAGAAGAGTCCTCACGGGCGGCCAGCGGGGTCATGATGGCGCCTGCGCCTACGCATGCGATTGCCGCAGGCTCTCCGTTGGAGAGCACGCATAACGCCACGCCATTATTTGTGTGTACACTAGTGCCCAAAACTTCACGTATCTTGAATTCCATGTTCAGGTGCTGCTCATTCAGGCCCTGTCGTCACAGCGATATACGTTTTTGCCAGCCTTGAAGCTAGGATGATATACAGTATTTACTATTTACGCGCCCGGCGTAAACTGATTACTAATGCGGCTGGTGACGCGCCGATGGTTGTTGAGCCGCGGCGGTGAATGTTGAATCAATGTTGAGCAGGAATGCGCGGAAGTGGTAGGTGAGGGTCATACGGCAACAAGAACCCGGGTGCCGAGAAGGATACCCGTGGCCACGAAAAGAGCAATTGATGCGACAAGAACTAGTATTGTCTGCGGAAGCTCGTTCGCTCGCTCCGTTTCGCGGGCCACGAGCGCTGGCCGGTACCACTGCAGCCCTTGCACGGTCTTCTCACCGAAAATGTCACTGAGGAGGGCATCCAGCTCTTGTGGGGACTCGCCTGTGAGGGCTGGGTCAGTCCGGACGTCTGCTATTGCCTCCAGCATGTTCTTGATGTCGACCCGGATCAGAGAGTCTCGGAGGGTGATGTTTACAGCGGTCTTCTCGCAGAGCTGCTCGATGACCGGCATGCCGTAGTCGCTGGCCTTGAACATAGTGCGGTTTGGATCGCAGGCTTGGATCACCGGCATTTGCCACGATTCGTCCTCGAGGAGGCGCTGGTTGGGGACCACCACCCAATACTCCTCGTCTGTGCCGAGCCGCTGCACCGCGGCGCCAAGGTCCGCCGGTATTGTCGCACCCATCGGGTGGATGCCGCTGTTTTCTGTGAGAATGCTGCAGAGCAGCACGACTGCCTGATCCGCGTCGGACAGTTCTATGAAGTGCTTCTCGAAAAGCGCGCTGCGCTTGCTGAGGAAACACAGCGCGCAAAATAACCGCTTCCTTCTTAGAGCGCGCTCGTCCATGCTATTTGGCCGCCCTCGAAGGTATGGTGTCATATGTGTGCTTTTTAAGAGAGATCGGTGTATGCAGCCAGCCTCGACACAAATACATACACGCTTCTTCCATTTTGGGGTTGGGGTCCCCCAATCAGAAATACCGTGGGGTATAAGATCTGCGAGCTCGGCCAATGTACCAGATGATCACATGCGACACTGCACCTATCTGCACGTGCCCACGTGCCGCGTAGGTTGCACATACTGCCAATGCTGGGCTTGTTGGGATGCTTACTGAGAGAGAGGGGAGAGGATTATCGTGCGTTTTGCAGATAAAGACGGATGAGAGCGGCCGGGCCCTTGTTGCATTGACTACACACAATTTCTGGCTAGAAAAGTGGCTTGGTTATTTTTTATCGTGAATCCCGAACTCCTAAATTTTTCTGCGATCGATTGACATTGTGGCAAACAAGCAGTCAGAGTGGGGTTATTGCTCCGTGTGGGGGGGGGGCGTTGAGGCCGCAGCGCATATGCATACACAGGAACCCAGTCTGGCCATATGGTAACGGATTATCGGAATAATCTACTTAGTCTGTCAAATATATTGAGAGTATATTGGAAACCGTCTTGCCTGCCGCGAACACTACGCTGACGTTGTCAACGCGTAGCCCTCATATCATATACCCTTCTTGATTGCAGCTTGTTACATGCATCTTGTTGTTGCATGGAACTTGGAGCCCCATGCGATGTGGATTTTTCCGGAAAATGTACTAAGCGGGCCGTCTTCCATCGCCGCATTTAGATGTAGAGAGCCCCCTCTTGGAGCGCCAAGCAAAGGACCCGTACCCCTCCATACGGGACAGCGTGAGCGAGGGGCGGGCTCATTCTGAAATACTATTAACGCCGAACTAAGCATCTATGCCCACTATTGAATGATTATAGAACGGTTGCTCTCTCTTCTTGACGTTCACCTTTTTTCGTCATCCACCCACACCATAGGCTCAGGAGCCTGGAATGCACAATACTTTGAAAGGCCAATTTGCTTGTTAGACTACAAATATAACGCATGATTTAAAAGATACATCCTCAGCGTGGCAATCAGACTGGGGCATAGCGGACCTCTTTCGCTCTTAGGCTCCGAAGACGCTGCATCAATTGCGCCCACCAGCTTCGAGAATGGCTTAGGTGCTTTGTCTCGAAGTCCAGTTCGGTGAGGGGTTTGGGCTTCCACCAGCGCAGCAGCAAGCTAGAAACAACAACCGACACAGAGCTCAGAGCCATGGCTCCACTGGCCATTATGGGGGTCAGCATCAAGTGGAAGGACAAAAACAGCCCCATAGCAAAAGGGATCATAAAGGCGTTGTAAACTACGCTTGCAATCAGATTCATTTTGATGCGCCTCATTGTGGTCTTGCAGAGGTCCAAAACAGCCGGTACGGCTTTTATGGGAGACGCTTGTGTGAGAACGACATCAGCCGACTCGACTGCGACGTGTGTGGCGCCCTCGATGCTAACGCCAACAGAGGCCGAGGCCAATGCTGGCGAGTCGTTGATACCATCGCCCACGAATATCACCTCTGTACCTGTCGATCTCAGTTTCTGTATGACTTCGACCTTGTTTTCTGGGTGCATCTGGCTCCAGGTGTACTCAGGATCAATATTCACTTCCTTGGCAACAGCCTCCACAATATTGGCGCTATCACCAGAAACAATGCCAACCATGTATCCTTGCATTTGCAGTGATTCCACAACAGCCGGAGCATCCGATCGCAGAGAATCTTTGAGGCTAACGGTACCAATTTCCCGGCCATCAAGCTCTACATATACGTCGCCATGGTCGACTTGGGCGCCGCGGCGGCGGCCAACAAACACCTCGTGGCCCTGTACTTTGCCCTGAACACCCTCGCCAATAAGAGCTGTGAACCCCTCGACCTCCAAAGGGGTGCAGAACGAGGCACCAGGCGCCTCATCTGAATGATAGTAGTTTGCCAATGTCTTACCAACAGGATGCTCGCTGGGGAGTTCGATAGCACGGACAAGCGGCCAATATTCAGCTGCTATGGTGGTAGCAACTACGGACATCCGGCCAGTCGTGAGGGTGCCGGTCTTGTCAAAGAGGACAACGCGGGCTTTGGCCCCCATTTCGAACACAGCGCCGCCCTTCACCAAAATGCCATGCTCGGCGCCAATGCCAGTGCCAACCATAACCGCTGTGGGGGTGGCAAGGCCCAAGGCACATGGGCAGGCAACCACCACCACAGAGATTCCGAGACGCAGGCTCACAGCGAACAGAGATTCTGATTGAAACACGTGCGGTAAGCGATCCTTGTCAAGTATACACCCAGCGATCATCCACGACATGAAGGTTGCAAGCGCCAAACTCAGCACGATCGGCACGAACTTAGCCGCCGCTGCATCAGCATACCGCTGGATTGGGGCCCGGGATGCTTGGGCATCCTTGATCAAGCTGATAATTTGGGCAAGCCGAGTATCAGCGCCGCAGCGGGTAACGCGGAAGTGCAGAGTCCCAAGGCCGTTCATAGTTCCTCCCACCACTGGGTCACCAGCACGCTTGCTGACTGGCTCTGATTCTCCAGTGAGCATTGACTCCGAAATGAACGACTCGCCAGATACCACGATGCCGTCCGCACTGACCTTTTCGCCCGGCCTCAAAATCACGATATCGCCCGGCTGCAGCAGGTCTGTCGGAATTTTCTGGCCCTCTTCCCTAGTGTCCTCGGCAATGACAAGGGCCTCCTCGGGCACTAACGAGATCAGCTCGGAGAGCGCCCGCGACGTCCGGCCTCGTGCCTTGTTCTCCAGATACTTGCCAAACAGCACAAACATCAGAATCATCGCGCATGCGTCCCACATGTACATGCGATGGTGTGTCTCGGCTGAAACCACGCTATGTATTAATGCAAACACAGAGTATGCAAAAGCACAGGTCACTGAGGTAGTGACCAGCACATCCATTGTTGGCGTGCCGTTGCGTACCGCCTTATATGATTTCACATAGAAGCGGCTGGCTGGGCCAAGGATGATAGGGAGAACTAGGGCCAGGCTGATGATATCGTCAAGCCAGATTCCGCGCGTAACCTTCAGCGTAAGGAACGAGGGCGCGTACTTGCGCAACTTATCAAGAAGAATGATCGGCATACCCAGAACGAAGGTCTTCCAGGTGTCGCGATAATAGGCGTGCGACTCCTTCACTCGATCGAGAGCTGCGATCTGCTGCGAGTTATCCGCGGTCTCGGCCACTATTGCACTGAGCCCCAGGGTTTCGATGGTCCTGATGATCGCCCGCACCCCAATTTGCAGTGAATTAAACTCAATTGCCGCCATCTTCGTGGCCAGCTCGACTTTGACATTGGTAACCCCGGGCAGGGCCGCCAACACAGGCTCGACCTGCTGCGGGCCGTTCACGGGGGTCATACCAAAGATCATCAGCTCCAGAACGCTTGAATGGCCTGCGTTTTTGCCAGCGGAGGACAGAATTTGCGCATCAAAGCCGGCGTCCTCAATTGCGCTCACCATAGCTTGGGTCCCTCTGTCGCCGCGGTCGGCATGCTCAATCACAGCTGTATCTGTTACAAGCGAGACCTCGACATTCACCACGCCATCAATGGCAGACACGGCATCACGTACAGCGCTCGTGCACGCCCCGCAGGTCATTCCCTTAACAGAAACCTCGGTTATCATGGTGTGTGGCGCTGACTGCGCGGGTGCAGTCACTTCATGGTCTTTGATCGGCGTGGCTTCGAATCCTATGTCCTCAATCGCAGCGGTCAATGCTGCAATGCCAATGCTGCCGTGGTAGTCTACGGTAGCGCGCTCAGTAATAAGAGAGACGTCGACCCGATCGACGCCCGCCACACCTTCCAGGGCACTGGTGACGGCGGATGTACATGATCCACAGGTCATTCCACCCACTGCGATCTCCGCATGGTGCTGCGGAGAGCGCTGATCCATGGCCGTCGAGGTTTCAGCCCACAAAAGCTGTTTTTCGCTGGTGGTCGCCTCTATGGAGCTAGCAGTGGGACGACCGGTTCGGTTCGGAATATCACATGACAAGTCTTTCCAACTCTCGTACTTGGCCGTTAAACACCCCTAGCCCATGAACGCCTGTCACCGTGGAGGCCCCGCCTCGTCGATCGGCGAGGCGAGCTCTGGCCAGATTGCTGCCGCCTCTTTCACTTTGTCCATATTGATCAATGCAACTTACTCAAATTCTATTGCTAATGAGGTAACCTAATTAATGTCATGATTTGTAGCTGCTGCTGCAGATGCCATTGTATATCGATTATGAGGCACCGACTTCAGTGCTCTGGGAAGCGGGAGTCTCTTGGACAACTTGCGTGTCATTTCTCTTGATGGTAGATGAGCTAACGCTAGCGTTCTCTTCCTCGGCCTGCGCTTCTTCCTGATCTCTACCTTCGTGAGCATCACTCTCGTCCTCATTCTCAGACTCGGATTCATCCTCCTGGCCGCTATCTATATAGTCTTCATCGGCCTCGGAGTCGTAATCGCTGTCGGTGAAATTCGCTTGCAGCTCTGATTCCCAGTCGAGCCCGCTGGTGCGGCGACGGGACGCAGTCCCGCTTCCCGGAGTGCCGGACGCCCCGCCGGTATCGCTGGCGGTGCCATCTTCATCGGAAAGCAGGTCCGGCAACGGGTCACGCCAGTAGTTGATGTCATTGAACTCGGTGGTACTAGTCCCGTGCAGATTGTTCTCACCAGGAAGGATTGGCGGGAACATCTGGTCAACGAGGTCGCGGATCTCAATGTACGAGCTCTTCATTCCGCTCAGCTCAAGAAGTTCCAACCGGACTTGCGACTCAGTGTTGATGGTGAAAATCTTGGTCGACGGAACGTTGACCGATCGGTAGCTAAGACCGTCGGTGATCCGGTTGCCGAAGCCAGCGTAGAATGGCGATTCATCAATATAGTCCGGCTCGTAAAGCTTTTTGATATCGCGAAGGCAGGCCATTTTGAATATCTCGGGTTTCCGCATAATAACCTCGCGCTTGAGGGCGGCGATTGTGCGATCCGGGCTCAGTATCACGGGCCCGTCGGGCAGGCGGTAGCCGTCCTGCTCAATGCTCTCGAGGTATCCGCGCGTCGCGTCGGCAAGCCCGACCGACCGAGACGTGAGATACATGATGTTGTATCCGTTGCTCGTGATGTCCGAGTACAGTCTTCCTACACCGGCATGGGTCCAATCGCGGCCCACCAGAGTCATAATATGGCCCATGGCGTCGCTGCGCGTGATGGTGCCGTCGATGTCGCTGATGACCACCGGAGTGTTAGATTTCCAAAGGAAGATGTGCGCCGTGATTGTCGCCTTGTTAGACCGAACAACAAACTTCATATCGTTTTTGCCGGGCTTGAGGTTGAGGCTCATGAGCATATCCGAGCTCAGACGCAGGGTCTTCACGTAGTGCTGCTCGCCGCTGGCGTCTTCTTGAGGTTTTCCGGAGTCTTCAATGGGCACCGCGCTCGACGGTGGGGCCTGCGGAGACTGCGGGGGCGAGGAAGGCGGCGACTCTCCGTCGGAATCAAGCATGTTGGCGACGACTTTCTCGAGCTCCTTGGTGTTGCTTCCGCCGGCTTTGTACCCTGTCATGTCCATGACGACGTCGCCGCTCTCGCTGTGGCTGGACGGGATTTTGACGTCGCGCAGGCGCTGGATGATCTTGTCTATGCGCTCGGGGTTCTGGTCGCGGAGGCGAGGCTCCAGCGTGTCCTCTTCCTCAAAGCTTGCGGCCTGTGCGGCGGCGTTCAAATGCTCTTCCGAGGGCTCTGGCAACGGCCCAGCTAGCGAGCCATCCAAGCCATCCTGACCAGAGCCATCCTGCCCAGAGCCGGTTTCGCTGGTCTCTTTCTCAACCTGCTCAGCCTGTTCAGGCACTGCGGGCGCGGGGGCACTATGCGGGAACCCGCCGACATCTGGGCCATACATATCGAGGCTATCTTGCTCCGGGGCGGCCCCGCTGGTTTCGTCCTTGGGGCGGTTCGTACTCGAGATATCGAGAAACTCCACGTCGTTATCGCCGCCCTCACTGCCGCCTCCCTCGTTACCGCTGGCGGAAGGGCTGGCGGACGGGCTGGCGGACGGGCTAATCACCGGTGAAGTCAACAGGCTTTCGGGGACATCTGCGTGGGTGCCGAACACGAAAAACGCTTCTCCACCTTCCCCAAGCTTCATTGGGAAGTCGACCTTCTCGCCATTGACGTAGAAGTCGACGGCCTTTTGCGACGGGCGGAGCAACGAAAGCTTGCCAAAACGGATGTGGAACGCCGAGCAATGCAAGTCTCCGCTCGCCTGTTCGACAACAAGAACGTCAATGGCTCCCGAGAGGGTGGACGGATTTAGGCTATTCCATGTTCTGGATACAGTGTCGAATGCGCGGCCGACGTACTGCATATTCGCAATGCGCTGACCACACACACTGGCAAGTGAGGGTTGCCAGGGTGCGCCGATGGGGCCCTAGCCGGCAAGGGTTTTTTGGTCAGCACAGCTCGGTTGTGGGGTCAACAACGGTTTATTGGGTTTAGCTACGGGCGTCGAGTAAAATGCGGTTCCAGATTTTGGTGGGAACAAGTAAGGGTGAGCACGCCAAACAGTGTCAAAGACTTTCGATTGGCTTATGGAGGAAAAGCATGCTATGCGCTATTCATGGAGTGGAGCTGTAGAGGCGGTACTGCCTTAGATTGATAATTGGCATTTCGCTTGCGGGGCATCAACCATAAGTACGTGCTTCAGACTCGCATGCTTCGGTTTCGGCGGCAACGTACTTGCATAGATATGAAACGGACATCTCCACCACCACCACCACCACCACCACCCACCACGTTCCAAGCGATCAAGCGAGCAGGGCGGGTGGTGACTGCAGGTCACGGGTTCGGAGAAAAAAAAAAGCTCAGCTAAGCGGAAGCCAAGGGAAAGACGGACTTGTCGTTATACCCACATTGAACTCGAAATTCTAGCTCCAATACTCGTAGGAAGCTTTGTTTGGTTGGCTCTTGAGTCTTCGAGAATATGATGGCTGTTTCGAATGGCCCAATTCCGCCCGGCGCGGAGCGGCATTCGAGGAACGGCAGGGGATCGACTCCATCATACATTAGTACCGTAGCGTTAACACCACCAATAGATGGCGAGAAATCCGCCACAACAACCGCGTCGGTAGCGCTGGACGCTGGAATTGATGCCAATGTCGAGGTGGCGACCAAGCAGATGTACGCACATCTCACGCAGGATGCCCTGGATAAACTGCGCGCGGGTAGCGCTGGGCCGTTGGCCGATCTTGTGCACAGCATTCTCCAGCCGGATGAGACCGAGCAAAATGTCGCTGCGAAGCTCGTGGCGGTGCTTCGCAGCCTGAGTCGGGAGATCACGCGGCTCGATGTCCGCATTGCTGTCCCAGTGGTCCTTGAGCTGCTTGATTTCCAGTCGTGGAGCGAGATATCCCCGTCGGTGACCGAGGCGTACTGCCAATTCATGGGTGTACTTGCCAGTGGGAACCCGCGGTGGTGGAGTGAGATCGCGAACCGAGTAATTGCGCAGTTCGCGGAGCCCAGGCTGGATCTGGCCCCGCACCACTCGGTGATTGCCCGCATTCTGCAGCTCGTGCCCACGTCGGCGGCGGCGCTGGCGGCGATTTTTGCCCAGCAGTTTCCGTTCAAAATGAGCCCAAAGGCGAACATTGCCTGCTACGTGAGCAGCCTGCTGGAGGTGACGCAGTACGCGCCGGATCAGCTGCGGGCGGTGTGGGAGCTCGTTGTGCAGAGGCTGGTCGAGCTCGATGTCGAGAGCATCCAGCTCTTTGACGACGACGAGGATAACGACGATGGCTCCGACTCCGGCTCTGAGTACGACTCAGATGAAGACTCGGACGATGGAGACGCCAAAGATGGTCTCGATGCAGACAGCTCGGCTGGAACCGACGTCGACAGTGACAGCGACGGCGATGCCGAGGACGACCAAACGTTCGTGGCTTCAGGAGCAGATTCGATGAAGCGCGCCGCGGTTGGTGCCGATGAGCCGCCTACGAAACGAGTGCGGATCGATGACGCTGCGGAGGCGTTTGGGTCCGCGGGCGATCAAGAAGACGTCACCGAGTTCACGGCCGCTGAGCTTGCGATGCACCAGGCGGAGCTGGGAGGTCCCGAGCCGATCGCCGAGAAGGTGGACGTGGTCATGACGGTAATCATGCGGCACCTCAAGGAGAAGTTCACGACAGCGGCGGTGCAGTCGGGCGAGGCATCTCCACTATTTATTGTACTTCTGGAAGTGTTCAAGCGGCAGGTCTTGCCCACGTCGACGCCGCAGGCTGTCCAGTTTCTCTGGTTCTACATCGCCCACTCGCACAAGGACATGATGGACGCGTTCCTGGTCACGCTGCTCGACGCCTCGATGTCCCCTGCGCTCTCGCTCAATCAGCGGCAGAAGGGAATGCAGTACATTGCGTCGTTTGTGGCGCGGGCCAAGGGCCTGTCGCGCACGCAGATTGTGTTTGTCGTGAGCTACCTTGCCGGCTGGGTTCAGCGCTACGTGGCGGAGCGCGAGCACGAAGTCGACGAGACACTATCAATGGCACGGTTCCGCATGTTCTACTCGGCTGTCCAGGCACTGTTCTACATCTTCTGCTTCCGCCGCTCGGAGTTGCGCACACAGCCCGGCGCCGCCGCTGGCGATGCCGAGGACGCGGCGCACAGTGCGACGCCAGCAGACGTGGGCGAGTGGGAGGCTGGGCTGGATAAGGTGTTCCAGTCCGTCATAATGACGAAGTTCAACCCGCTCAAGTACTGCGAGTCGTCGGTCGTGAGCATGTTTGCCCAGGTCTCGTGCGACGAGGGCATTGCGTACTGCTTCACGATCCTCGAGCGCAATCGCGTGGGGCGTGTGCGGGCCGACGCCTCGAAGCAGTCCTCCTCGTCGGACCTTTCGCGGCTTTCGTCGGTTCTGTGGCCGAACTACCGCGACTTCAAGCTGCTGGAGCGCTACTTCCCCTTCGACCCGGTGTCTCTCAAGAACGTGAGTACGTATGTGGCGCCTCTCTACATAGAGTGGGGTGATGTGAGCCAGGGAGACTCAGGAACCGAGCTGGATGACGCCGCACTGCGCGATAGCTCGAGCGACGAATCCGATGCCTAGCTTCCTTCTGCAGCAGCGGCCTATATGCATCATAAGCCGTGACCGTATCAACCCTCTATCCATATAACTACTTAACAAAAAACCAAAAACCAAAAATAAAATAAATAAGGGCCGACTCGGCAAGTCGCCCGTGCAATTATTTCACCACTGCCATCCCCCCACGGCGGCCATTCCCATGGCGCCCGTCCCCATGGCGCCCATCCCCACGGCCACCATCACCTGATGAGCGCTGGGCTCCCGCGCGCGCGGCTTGATTACTAACACGAACGGCCAATGGCAGCAGCCATTGCGATCTCCGGAAGTCAGATCCACACCCTCCATCCAGTTCCGAGCAGAATGCAGTCGATTCTGGCGAGGCAGCTCAGGGGTACGCCCGTTCGGAGACAGCTGTTCACGCCACGGCTGCGGTTCTCCACCCTGCCTGCGCGGCTGGCCCCCGATGCGGCGAATGGCGCCAAACCCAAAAAGCACCACCGCGTACGCAACCTGCTGATCTCGTCCACGGTGCTGCTCGTGGGCACGTACGGCGCCGGCGTCTACTACTCGGTCAAGAACGACGAGTTCTACGACAAGTTCACTCTCTACGTGCCGCTTGCGCAGTACGTCGTGGGCTTCGTGGACGACTGGCTGTTCTGGCTCGCGGTGCAGGCCCCCGACGGCGACTACAAGGCGACGTGGGGCGACAAGCACAAGCCAATCAAGACGGTGAATGTCGACGGTGACAGCAAGGCCAACCCGTTCAAGTACACTGTTGACAGCGCGAAGCACGCGGCCAAGGACGCGCAGGACACCGCCTCGGCAGCGGCGAAGGACGTGCAGAAGAAGTCGGAGAAGGCGGTGAGTGCCGGCTCGTCGAAGGTCGCGCAGGCGGCTGAGGGCGCAAAGAGCAAGGCTGCCGAAGCGACGGAGACGGCGAAGGACGCTGCCAAGAGCGTTGGTGAGCGGGCCACGGTGGTTCCCGCCAAGGCCAGCAGCGCATCCGGGGACATAATCCACCAGCCCTCGCCGGCCAAAGTGCAGCAGCTCACGGGCAGCAGCAAGGGCAAGGCTGTTGCGGCCGAGGAGATCGACCCGCTGCTGCAGACGGTGGTGCGCCAGGTTAATCTCGCCGAGCAGGCGCAGGCGCAGGATATACTGACGGACTCGTACTTTGAGACGCTGGCCAAGGCCATCAAGGAGGCGTCGGTGGGCATCAAGCATGAGCGCGAGGTGCTGATCGCCGAGTCGGAGGCCAAGGCGAAGAAGCAGGTTGCCAGCACGCGCGACGTGGCCGAGCAAGAGTACCTCGCCGCTAAGCTGAACCTCGTGGACTCGTACAACCGCCGGCTCCAGCTGGCGCTGGACGCGGTCACCCAGAAGGCGGTGGCAGCGGCGAATAATAAGATCGCTGCCCAGTACGTCGAGCTGCAGCGCGTGTTCGAGCACGAGATCAGCGACCGGGTGGAGCACGAGCGCGACGGGCGCCTGTCGCAGCTCTCCGAGCTGAAGAAGGATGTCGCAACGCTGCAGGAGGCCATGCTGAGCAGCGGCCGCATCCTCGAGAGCGAGGACGGCGTAGTTTCGTTTTACCTCGCCCTCGGCGACCTCCAGCGGGTTCTCGCCAGCGGCAAGACCGTGCCCTTGAAGCCCTTCTTGGAGACGCTCACGAAGTCGTTGCCCAGCGACCCGCTTGTTGCCGCGGTAACGTCGAGCATCTCGCCCACCGTGCGCCAGTACGGCGTGCTCAGCCACACCCAGCTGGCTGCTCGCTTCGCGCTCATCGAGCCCGAGATCCGGCGTGCCAGCCTGGTGCAGCCCGACGCCGGCATTGCCGGCCATCTCGGATCCATGGCGGCCAGCCAACTGCTCGTCAAGAAGCAGGGTCTTCCTGAGGGCAACGACGTCGAGAGCGTGCTTGCCCGCACTAACACCTACTTGCAGCAGGGCGACATCCTCCAGGCGTTGGCAGAAGCCAACTCGCTGCAGGGATGGTCGAAAAAGATTGCCAGCGACTGGCTCGCCGAAGCACGACGCCGCAGCGAGATCGAGTTCCTTCTCACCGTGCTCTCAGAAGAGGGCCGGCTCTGGAGCATCTCGCGCACGAAGAACTGATAGATAGGTCATAGTTTACAATTCTTCTCGCTCAGCAACCGGCGACGTAACGACCCTCGACGTAGCGGCCCGCGACGTAACGAGCCTCTTAGGATAGAAATCAACTGAGGTTGACTGCAGATCAAGTTATTAGCTAAATAAGGGCAGGCAAGCCACGACGCGGGGGGGGTTATATATCAGGGAGCCCGCGACACAGCAGCTTTGTCTGCTCGGTTGTGTCTCGCAATTTAAGCACGGTGAGCGTATCGCCTAGGTGCATCGCCCGGACCAGGATTATATTACGCGCAAGCGACGACGTCGCGTTCTCATCTCCGATGCCGGGCGACGACGTCACAATGATCTGATTCAGCTCCTCCTCGACAATCGCCCACTCCTCAGGCGTGCACGCGAGCTGAGCCAGCTCTAGCGATTTCCGCTTGTCTTCAATGCTGGACCTAGCCAGCTGCTCGAGATATTTAGTGCTCTGCTCCGCGCTATCACTTTGCTGGGACCGTGCCAGCATGAGAACCTCGGCAAACTTCCCGCGCGACGTGAGCGAACGCACTAGCGCGTCTGTATGCTCACCCGGCTGGCCCCGAGCGGCAAGGTACAGGGATACTGCGCGGGGCCGTTGTTCACTCAGCGATTCAACCACGTACTCGTGGAGTTGGTCCTGCCCCTCTCCGTCCCACGGCGCTCCTAATGCTTCCAGCGCTTCGTCAGGTCGCCCGTGGTCGAGCAGCCAGAGACCTCTAACCAGCGACTGCTCGGTAGAGCTCATCCACAGCTCCGATGCATAGTGAGTCGCGACGCTCTCTTGAGTCTTGGCTGCATTCATGGAGAAATCAAGGAACAGATACAATAGTGCTCGTGTCTGATAAATCCTTGCTCTCCGCGTCGTTGCTGATACCACAGACTCTATTTTCTGGACTAGAGCAAGGAAATCGTCGCGTGTATGAGGCGGATAGGCCTTTTGCGGGTCGGCAACACCGCAGTAGCTCAGTAATCGGTCGATACCCAGCCCGATCGAGCCACCAAGCTTTGACCGGCGCCATTTGACCTCATCAAGGGTTGACTGGTCGTATGGCACGCTTCCAAGCGTCTTAGCAAGGCTCTGGGCGAAAGACATCGCTACCGGTCGCTAGCACGCCCGCAGTTGTTTTGATGGAATCCAAGGTCACGGGGTAGCGCGCTGAGTCCACCACCGCTCAAGCTGCCATACTACCACTACTAAAAATGCCCTGCGCTCCTGTCTCGCGTGCGTGCGATTGATATTTTCAGTGCTAATTGGGGCCGGCTCTTTCTATTTTATTGTGATTCGGCTTGGTAGCATTTGCTCGGCCATTTTATGTACGGGCAACGCAATGCTCGCAATGGAATGATCTCGCGTGCTAACACCACTGCTCTATAGCATAACTTGCAATTGAACTCACGATATAAAACTAATGAATGCGAATCGGCCTGTGTGCTTATCACTGTTTAGTTGCTCGCCTTTTTCCAATTATCTATACGCTATATGTTATCTGTTTAGCAGTCATATCTGACCTTTGCGCAGCTGCCGGAAGGGAGCTTATCCCATTTGAGTAAAACGATGGAGTCCTTAGAGTGACTGAAACGCTATACCCAAATTTCTCAATTAGACTACAGGCTCGATCGTGCTATAGCTAGCTAAAAAGCTACCCATTCAGGAGTTCCATCTGTGCCTTCCTCAATTGAACACGAAGGCTCACAGTTGAGCATGAAGGTCCCTTTAACGCCGGAAGTACAGGCTAAAATACTTACCTGCGGAAAGGAAGTTCATAGTATGCGTAAAGCACGTCTCACCACCTCAGGCTCGGCTTCAATTGGCTCCAATCCTAAATCGCCCGGTTCGCATCGCTATACTCACCAAACTCCTCTCGTCAACGAGAACGTTAAATCATATGAGCCAGACGTTCCACCACTCGTTGTAGCAAGGAGACGTGCTTTCAAAGAGCCTCGGGTACTGCGGCGCTCCAAGAGCATGCATGATATCCAATCGGAACGCCGTGGTTCTAAGGTGCCAACTGCAGGCTGGTACAGCAACGACTCTACTTGCGAGACCGCTCATGGAGTAGGCAGCGTAGCAGATACGGCTGTAGCAGCGCCTCTTCGGCGAAGTAAGTCGACAAACGCAATCTCATCGCTGATCAATGCGGGCCAAGAAATGCTAATCGACGAGTCAGATATAGACAAGGCCGCTAAAGCGATGACGCCAAGCCGCATCCGCCTCATGCGGCACATTGTCGGGTTCCGCAAATACAACCAGCTTCCCGAGGTGCGCAGAAAAATCATTGCCGTGTGTGACATTGTGAAGTCGATGACCCAGAGGCACCACAGCGCCTTTCAGCTCACCTTGGACGAAGTTGACAGCTCGCTCGAGACCCTGAAACGCGTTGAAGAGGGGTTCTATAGAGAGGCTGACCGGCTGAATGATTTCGACGCTCGGGCTCAAGAGCTCCAATACCTCAAGGCCAAGGCGGAACTATGCATCAGGACCTCAGTGGCTAAAGTCAAAGAGGAGTACCAAAAGAGAATCCTGCCAATGCATGGTATTGGGAGACGCAATCTGCTGGATAATGGGACCGACGCGAAGTGGAGAGGTCACAACGAAATCAGGATCAGTGTGAATGAACTTAAGACCAATCTGCGAGCATCACAGGGAGCAGACGAGAGGAGCGGGAGCGTCCCATCTATTTTCACGGTCCACCAAGAGATCATAGCGGCTCTAAATCGGTGCGCTCGGAAGAATGACTGGCACAACCTGCGACCCCTGTTTGACGCAGAGGACGAACTTAATGCGTTGCAGGACCATCTTAACAAGATTCAGAGGATGGAGTCGCAGCTTCGAACGTCTCTTCTTCGATATCAGGCAGCAACCAACAC
Source organism: Entelexis gropengiesseri (assembly GCA_030579755.1). Classification (NCBI taxonomy): domain Eukaryota; kingdom Fungi; phylum Ascomycota; class Dipodascomycetes; order Dipodascales; family Trichomonascaceae; genus Entelexis; species Entelexis gropengiesseri. The sequence goes on along the minus strand of JAKTRO010000014.1, from coordinate 75,028 downwards.
CCTTTTGAGCGTTAATCGCGAGATAAGCGTCACCACGAGATTCCTTCAAGGCAAGACTATCATCACGGCAGCAATCAACGAACAGAGGATGCGAAACCTAGATGATGAGGAGCAGCTTTTCCGGCAGTTTGTGAAAGACGGCCACCAGCATGGGCAGCTCCAAGGAATGGTGTCTCCGCCCGCCACGCCAATGGATCGCTTGCCGCCATTGAGCGATGCGATATCGCCACTGACGCCTGGATCATCCCCTGTTTATCTGTCCAAGTGGTCGAGCAGCACAAAACTCCTTGGCCATCAACATCACCCACGGGCTGAAGCGGTGAGCAAGGAGGAGGGATTCCGTTGTGACTCGCTGGACTTTTTCGAGTAAGTGACGAAGATGACTATATTGTTCTTTTGGCTGTGTGGTCAGATCGTTGGACCCCTGCAGGATGCAGGAAAACGTATAATGTGAGCGGTACATAGCTTTACGTGTGATTTTTATTTTTACATGACAATCTCGTTCTTAACATCGGTCTTAATGTCCTTGTGGGGCAACACAATCGAGTTCTGGAGGTGGACCTCGTCGGAGACCGAGACGTCCTGAGCCAGGATAGCCACACGCGGCACCTTGACGCCATCCTTAATGACGAAGCTTTCGTACTCGTTAACCCCAGTGGGGGAGCCCTCCACGCGGGCCCAGCGACCGACCTTGGCGCTGGGGCACAGAATCGCGTTCATGACAACCGAGTTCTCCTTCAGGTGCGTACGGCTGAGCAGAACCGCGTCACGCACACGCGCGCCCGCAGCAATGGTGACACCGGGACCAACGGTGACATTCGGGCCGAGCTTGGCAGACTCGCTGATCTTGGCGGTGCGGTCGACGTAGACGGCCCCCGAGATATTAGGGCCTGAGGCCAGCTCCTGGGGCGCAACGTTCTGGGCGTCGTCGAGATAGAGGCGGTTGGCAACAAGGGCCGAGGATGCCTCCTTCACCTGCCGCCAGAAAGAGGTTGTCGTGTAGACGTAGAGCTTGCCGTCGTCGGCGAGCTGGGGCAGCACGTCCTGCTCGAGCTGGAGCAGATCGTCATCGTACTCGTCGAGCAGCGCCTCCTGCTTCTCGTGCTGGGTCTTGGCGCGGCCAATCACGTCGAACACCTTGGTGCTAAGCAGGTAGATGCCGCCGTTCACCAGGGTCGAAACAGGCTCCTCAGGCTTCTCAACAAAGTGGAGTACGCGGTGCGGATCGGTCTCGGCGGCATCAGTACTGCTCCCCTCAGCGGTGATAATGGCGCCGAAGTTCACCGACAGCTGCTTCGGCACCCGCGTGCCGAGAATAACTGCATCCGCATTCTTCTCCTCTTGGAGAGTGACCAAAGCATTCAGAGGATAGGTGGAGCAGACGTCAGCGTGGATAAGGAAGAAGAAGCTCGGGCTCCCGCGCAGAATCTGGTCGCGAAAGTGGTAGAGCCCGCCGGCCGTGCCCATCGCCTTGTACTCGCGCAAGTAGCGGATGAGCACGTCGGGATAGTTGCGGTTGACGTCAGCGATGAACTGGTCGAACACGCTGTTCTCGTAGTAGCCAATAAGCAGGATCTCCGACACCTGCTCCTTGATGCAGGCCTCGACCGCGTGCTCGAGCAGCGGCTTACCGCCGGCCGGGAAAAGAACCTTGGGAACACTCAAGCTGATCGGGCGGAAACGCGTGCCGCGCGTGTCACCGCCCACAAGAACAACTGCCTTAGTGCCTGCCATGTAGTCTGTGTATGAGTTCGATGTGTGTGGGTGTTGTCGACGAGATCAGCCCTCCTCCTTAGTATTACGCAGCCGAAACCTCAAACCCCAGCTGCAGAATGGAGAGGAAGTTTGTAATATTGCACGGGTTGGGGTTCGACGCGTGCCAGCTGCTGGTCCTCTAGCGCATTCGAACGCACCTGGGGGCCACATGCTAGGACCCCAGGCTAGAACCACATGCTAGGACCAAATGTTAGGACGCGGGATGCCTGTGGGGGCTCCATGCGAGGCGCGCCAAAAAGTATAAGCACACAGATGGCATCAACAGAACGAACGATCTAAGCCAACACTAAGTGCTTATGCTAAGATCGTCATGTTTGATTGTTTGGGATAACAGTCCTCCAAAATGTCGCTCTCGGCATGTATATATATGCCTGCATAAGGAGAAAGTGAGAGGGATAGATGCTGGTTTGGGCTGCTGACGGAAAAGGCTCAATAAGAGCTACTCAAACTGATATAAAAGAGGAGAATGATCAGGCCTCTGCATTAATTTGGCAACCAAAAGTTCCCGGAGCGGTCATGTAGTCCAAAGCGGCAAGTCCGCTAAACGCTCTCGCAGGCCGAATTTGGTAAGTACCAGTTGGGCAAATCTCGAAATAGCCAGCCCTCACCCTGACGCGCCACAAATAAATATGGACGAAACGCTGCTTGCTTCGAACGGTCACTATGAGTGCCGCCGAAATCGCAGAAAAGTACAGGCTCGCGCTCTCAGGTGGCCTGCGCGACCGCTTGGAGAGCGTAGGTGCTCATGTTCTCAACGCTCTGGGCCCAATCCCGAAGCACATTGCCTTCTGCATGGACGGGAACCGCCGCTTTGCGAAGCTCTCGAATCTCGCGGAGGGTGGCGGGCATGTTGCTGGGTTCGAGGCCATGCTGCGTGTTCTTGTCGCTTGCTACCGCATCGGTGTGAAGACTGTGACCGTGTACGCCTTCAGCATCGAGAACTTCAACCGAGCACCTGAAGAGTCCGACGCGCTATTTGACCTCGTCCGGACCAAACTGTGGGACCTTGTGAAAAACCGCGACAGTGCAATGCGCCGCCTTGGTTGGAAAATCAGGTTCCCAGGACACCGTAGCATGCTGGAAGCCGACCTACTCGAGCGCATTGATGAGATCGAGTCTGCGACCGCGCAGGGCAATAGCATGGTTGTAAATATCTGCGCGCCATACACTAGTCGCGATGACTTGACACACGCACTAACAGTGGCCGCCACAACGGCTGCGGCTGGTGCGCCTGTAGAACCGGCGGCTGCCGGAGAGCGCGAGTTTGTTGAGTGGTTTAGCCAATCGCGGTACATGGCCCCAAGTGAGCCGCTGGACATATTAGTGCGCACGAGCGGCGAAACGCGGTTTTCGGACTTCATGACGTGGGAAGCCGCTTCGCACTGCAGCATTGACTTCGTACCACAGCTGTGGCCCGACTACAAGCCATGGCACCTTTATTGCACGGTTGCACGATGGCAGGTTCGCGAGTTGCGCCGGCGCCGGCTCCATCCATGGCTGTCGATGGAGGATCCGCCGGTTTTAGTGAGCGTATCGCAGAAGAAGAACAAGAACGTCGAGCCCAATGCGCTCACCCAGGGCGACAGCCGAACAACGCAGACAAGCGGTAGTGCCACCAGCCACAAACCTGTGGTTGTGAGCACCCCTGGCTCGTCAGCGTCGAGGCGTTTACAGCTGAAACCGAGGATTGTGCCGATTGGGGTGGCTTATGACAGCGCTGCACACAATCCCATCGCCCGAATCCCTTCTTCTCTAGTTGTGGATCGTGAGCACCATGATGAGCCACTATCCAAAGCCACTGGAGCAGCCACAGACGTAGTGGAGCGTCTCGAGAAGTTTAGCTTTGAGCATTTGAACCCGCCTAGCGCCCCAGAAAGCGAACCTGTTGCGGAGGAGAACGATGCCCCAATCAGGCCCCCGGGTGCACCTTCCCCTGGAGAAGAAGCACGCACTTCAAACGCTAATGTTGGCGCCAGCGATAGCGCTGAGGCTGGCGCAATTGATGGCGTTGATGCTGGTCTTGACGCTAGCATCGATAGCACTGATGCCAGTCTTGACCCAGACTCCGGGTATGGAACATGCGGCTACGAGGCCTCCAGCGCCACCATTACAGGCGAAGCGGCTCCGTTGTCCGGCCCAACACAGGGCTAGTGAAATTCACGCTTTTCTGAGGCCACCTCACCACCCTAAGAATGCTAGTCGATAATGTATGCTATATGCTGTATGCTGTAACTTATGCTAAATGCTAAATGCTAAATGTTAAATGCTATGAATTATTATTGCAAATGGCAAGCTCGTCATCGCTTGAGATGCCGCTGCCTCAGATCGCTTTCTGAGCCCGCGGGGACGGACGAGCTCCCCTCCAAACCGCCCTCTTTCACACTGTCGGAAGGGGGCACGGGGACATCGATAACTTTCTCGGTCCCGCGGTCAAATACAATCTTTTTGACGACCGTGCGCTGCTCGCGTGCAGCCCTCTCGCTCGCGCGTGCCTCAGACACTCTGCGTTTGTACCCTAAGTAAACAACTGTCTCGGCAACGCCAATGCCAATGCCTGCAAACAAGCTTATGAGCGTGCGCGCACCGAGATCCCAGGACGCCGTCCAGTGCCAAAATGCCCACGCGATTGCTGCTACCGAGACCATGATGTTCAAAATGGTTGTAAGCTGCTCCTTGACCTCCTTCAGCTCGCTGCTGGACAGACTGCTACTAACTGCCGGGCCCGCGCTCTGGCTCTCGCGAAGTAAAGCTTGGTATTGCCTCTCTCCCTCTTCGACCCGAAGGCGGGCCATGAGCTCTTCATACTCCTTGGGCTTTGCGGGCTGCGGGGCGGGAGGCGCGAACCAAACTCCACATCCGCGTAGGGCGTCGCTAAGCGGCATATTCCGCTGCTTTGCCAACGCAATTAGAATCTCATGGTCAACCCAGTCGTCGCCAACGCTATCTACGGGGGCGGTGGCAAAATCTACCCCAGCGGCAAGCAACTGATCAACAGCTGGCGCTCTCGTGATCCGCATAGAGCCCAAGGACACACAGCTGTCAGCACGCGCGATGGGATTCGCTGGCGTCCTAGCTTCCTGACTTACCACTCCGTGACAAACCAGCTAGATTACTAAATATTACTAATGGTCACGGTTTCGTCTCTCAGATAAACCAACTAAATAGATTTTTCTGCACTATATGCAAAACCCTACACCTACGGGAAAGGAAATGTCCCCGTGCCCACGTGTGAGATCCTCCACCAAATCTGTGGCGTAATTTTTCAGCCTAGATTGCAGTGCTGTAGCTTCGCAGCAGACTTAGAATTATGCAGTTCAAACACTAGTCTACATGGCCCAAGGCCCCATATACACAACCGCTGCGGCCTTACGCCTTACAAATCACTACCCTTGCAAGCAAAGCTCACCTATCTACCCCGGCACCGGAATAACTGATTACCCAGCAGTCGGCAAGTTAGCCGGCGGTGAATTGTTGCTCGAATGACATTTGTCAGATAACGCTGTTCAATGGCATTTGTCAGATCCATATGCAAGAGGCCTATATAAAGGGAGCCTAGCCGCTGCCAGAGAGGACAGATAAACTTAAACTGAAAAATGCCTTTCACTGTCAACAGCTACGCTTCCACATCTGAGACCAGTGGGCTCGCCCCCTACAAGCTTGAACGTCGTGACGTTGCCAGCAATGATGTCCTTATCGACATCAAGTACGCTGGTATCTGCCACTCGGACCTCCACACCGCCTTCGGTGACTGGGGCAAGCCCGTCTTCCCTCTCGTCACTGGCCACGAGATTGTTGGCCACGTTCGTGAGGTTGGCCCTGACGTGAAGAACGTCAAGGTGGGCGATGCCGTTTCAGTGGGTTGCATGGTTGACTCGTGTGGTAACTGCGCGCAGTGCAAGCTGTCCCACGAGATGTTCTGTGCTGAGGGCACGTCTCTAACTTACAACAGTCCTGAGAGACGCTGGGCCGGGCACTCCACTGCAGGCGGCTACTCCGAGGCGATTGTCGTCCAGGAGCAGTTCGTATGCCATGTCCCTAAGGCCCTGCAGACCCCAGAATTGCTGCCAGGTGTTGCCCCCATCTTGTGTGCTGGTATCACCATGTACTCTCCCTTGAGTCAGTACAAGGTAACCAAGGGTAGCAAGGTTGCCATTGTGGGTCTTGGCGGCCTTGGCCACATGGGTGTCAAGATTGCACGTGCTCTGGGAGCTGAGGTCACCGTCATCTCCAGATCGCACAGCAAAGACGCCAGTGCCAAAGAGCTCGGGGCTACGAAGGTTATCTCGTCCTCGTCTAAGGAGGAAATGGAGAAGAGCACTGCCGAGTTCGATCTCATCATTGACACTATTCCGTTTGAGCATGACGTAAACCAGTACATGTCTCTTGTCAAGCCATATGGCGACCTGGTTTTGGTCGGGCACCTCGGCCTGTTCGAGAAGAACCCCATCAATTCGACGGGACTCATCTTCGGCAACAAGCGCATGGCTGGCTCTGTGATTGGTGGCATCGAAGAGACCAATGAGCTGCTCGAGCTATGCGCTAAGCACGGTATCATTGCCGATTACGAGCTCATCAAGATTGAAGAGGCCAACGACGCTTGGAAGAAGATGACAGCCGGCGACGGTGGCACTCGTTATATCATCGACATCGATGCTTTCCGCAAGTCCAACCTTTAAGGACATCTTAGATACACGACCGTTATAGAACCGCCCTATGGAGATTTTTTTTAGAACACATAAGATATAACATACGTAATCGAGCTTGTTCAAGAACTTAGCACGGCACGTATTTATCAAAGGTCGCTAATACAGTTGCCAATAAAGAGAGAGCTCCTCACGTTGTCAAAGAGCTGTTCAAGTGGGCTGCCATTAATGTGATCAGTCAATTAGACTCAAGGCATGACACTCTCTGACCGCATGACATATTTACGAACGGCCGGCGTTCAATAGTTGTGTGCCTGCCTCAAAGCACTAGAAACTAAGCAAGCTAGGTTTTCCGTTCGATCCACAGGGAGAGAACGATGCGGACCTAGATAGGCCCCTAGTTACGTGACCGTTGTGAGGGGCGCCGCGCGTCAACGGCACACTACTAGCCGACTCAGACCGCAGCCGCAGACAGTGAGGAGTTTGTCATCAACCTGCAAGTCTTGGCGAGAGAACTAGGGTTGCGTCGTGCATGCTAATCAGGCAGAGGCTTCTCTTACTCTCCCTGGACGGTGTTCTGTATACCGCTGCCATGCTATTCAAAGAGGGAGCGTGACACGCGCGCTCGATGTATTGAGTGCTATAAGGTTATAATGTATAGAAAGTCTCAGGAAAGACAAAGTAAGGCTTGCTGGTGCAATCGCAATTTACTGCCTGAGCGGCGGATTTGAGCGATCACAAAGAGGCAGCACCTGGTAGTTCTTGTAGAAGCTATAAACTCAACGCATTCGGCACTCCGGGTTTGATGTCTCTAACTCATTAAGTAACCAATTCCGACTTCTTGGGCGGGCTATGATGCTCTACAGGGCATGAGGGTTCAAAAGGGTGAGGGTGAATATGTGCCGCGGAAACCCAGGTTAGGGGTTCGAACATTGCATCAGGGCTTACTCGTGCCGTGCATGAGGTACGGCGGATCGCCAGATCCGCGTAGATCCTTGGACCATGGACCGTACTCGGTGATCGGCCGCGTGAGGGCATAGGATTCCCAGATCGCATCCGATTTCGGAGAAACTAGCCCTTACCTCAGCACTCACGCCATGTACTCGTTATATACGAAGTTCCTGGTGGGAGGATGTTGGAATCTGTGCAAGAGTAGTTGGCCAGCGTGCTTGAAGAGCCACAAATTGTATCAATAGAGCACTTCATTCCTGAGAGATGAGAATGTATCGGAAAAAGGTTTGGCACCCACTGGGTCGGGCTTGACACCAAGCGAAAAATTACAGTCAAGTTGGGTAATGTGACCATGGTGTAGGGTCAGCAAATTATTAGCTTACGAAAAATTACTAGACCGTTGGGCCGGTGGAACATATCTCGCATCAAAAGAAGCCGTTCCATGGAGACACTCATACGTCTTTAGAAACGGAGAGCATGTATAGCTGTTCGAAATGCTTACGCGCCATTCAAATCGCGCTGATGACATGATACCTCACGAGGACATACTCCTTGACGTCTCTCGCCGTCAGACAGGGTAGACGTCTATATGTTCGCGTGCGACTGAGGCTGCTCCCTCCCACCCTAATTCAAAAGGTTGACTTCTCCAGAAGCTTGTGGCAAGGGGTTCAAACATATAGAATAAAAAACCTTGCTCTTTTTGACAATCTAGTGTATATCAACGTCAACACGGCCTCTTACCAGCAAAATCCGTTGGCAGCGATTAACCCGCCCACATCGGGCTCCGGTAGTTGAAAAGCAATTCGTGCCCTCCTTGATGCATATCACCTAACCCTCAAAAGTAGGGCTCTGTATAATTCACCCTGCGCAGCAGACATGATTGTTGTGTCCGACTTTCTTGTCTGGCAACATGCGAGGGGGGGAAGTGGCCGCCCTTACATACTGCACCCTGAATAACCACAACCATGGGTCTTATTCCCAACCAAGCCGTCGACTCACGGCCAAAGGCAATCGGATCACTTCTTTTTCAGGCAGCCGTGGCTCTTTTCTCGCTTCTTGATGTAGCCGCTATCTCCTCAAGTTTATAATAGCCGCTATCTTGTACAGTAAGTATTGGAACCCTACTTATGCAAGTTTCTTGCATTAGCGTAGACGAAGTTGGGAGTGCGCAGATCACGTTACGTGTTCTAGAGCGCAGCAAACTCCTCGCTGCCGCAGAACTCACGCTTAGAGTACAAACGTCGAGACGTGGCTTCGTAATTTAGATCACGATACCACCAAGCAACCTAGCATTTTTGCGATTTATGGAAGTCTCGTTCTTCTCAGGTTACACAATGAGCCAATTGAGCGCTCTCCCCAACAGGTGGCCATACCTCTTATCGGGATGATGTGGCTTAGAAATCATGATGAAATTGACGCATTTGTCGGGATGCGTGTCGTTACCCTAGATTGATTATCTAAGACATAAAAGCGCTGTACGCCCCGCCCAAAAGACATCTTGTAAGTCCGGAGACTGCATATGCGATAAATCTAGAATTTCTCGATCAGTTGAGGCGTCGCATTTCAAAAGCACAAGGACGCGCTTCCAATTAATCTTGGAGGGGGGCTAATAATAGACGGATTATTCCGCGATTCCCATGTAATGCTTTAGGGTGACCGCAGCAAATGCTGCGGCTCCTGCGGCTCGAAAGCCTCTTACCTTCTTGCGTCTGGGGACCGAGATCATGTATGCTAACGGGTTTGTACATGCATGTACATATGCACGGCGCCACCTGTAAATATTAAATCGGAGGATCCACGCCCACTTCCAATAGCACCCTGCATACGGAACCTACGCCCGAAGCTCTCAGCGATCCTGCCTCTTAACGCAAGATCATGCGCGCCGGAACAAAGTGACGGCACCTTTGCGCTGAGAATCCGGTGAGCTCAGGTACCGGTTTTTAGGCATTTATACTATGATGTGAAGATAACTTTGTTCCACTTTGACTTTTCATATTTGCAAGAGTCCCCAGCCTCTCTACAGACATGTTTTTGACAACCAAGGCCCCTACCCATGAGCTAACAATATGCGTGGGTATGGGGTCACCTTGCATATACTAGGCACGCCATAGAGCCGGGCTGAAAGTCTCAGGCGTAGAGTCACCATCTTATGGGGCATTGCATAACCCTGCCGCTGAATTCCAAGTAAAAAGTAGGCCACCAACTTACCCCTCACATACACGGTTGACAAAGAAACAGGGCCCTGCAACCTCTTTGAGGACGTGCTAAATCTCTGATAAAGCAGCAACCGTGCCACTGTTGCCGGTGGAACGGCGGGGCGGTGTGTCTGAAGCGGAAAACACCCCACACCTCGTTGTAAGACATCGCTGGGAGTGGGCCGCGTGAGCTATTTTGCGCACGCTAAAATGGATCTTTGCTACATCGTGGATGGCATTAAGCCAAAAAATACCCGAAAAACAGTCTACACGGCTCAGGGTGTGAAAGAGGGATCTGAACCACCACTGCAAAAACCGAATCAATCTCAAGAGCGCTATGCACTCAGCCTTGAAACTAAGAATAGCCCTACCGTTGACGTGGCAATGACCGAAGCCACAGCTAAAAGAGCTCTAGAGAGAAATTTTCCGTCTCCCGCGACCGTAAATGCAAGTCAACTACCACAGCGAGCTGTAAGTATCCCGCTCACAGCTCCACGAAGCAACAGCTATGCAGGATTTACGTCGCAAGAACTATCGCCGTTAGGTGAACAGTCAGAAAAGCTGTTTGTAGCACCACGCCGACGATCGTACCCGCACTATGTGCCCTCGCAGGGCTCGAATATGGCTTTAGCTATCTATCCACCACCACTGGAATTGCAGCTTCCATATTTAGGTTCGCAATCACCCGGTTTGAGCCCCCCCTTTCCGACACCGGGTCTGTCCCAGGGGAGCGCAGGGCCTTCATATTCAGATGCGCCCAAACCGCCCACGGCGCTACCAATACCAGTTTACATACACCCGTCTCCGAAATCACGGTCGAAAGCGAGAAGGCGAAGAACTAACAGAGAAGCGAATACGCGTCTGAAATTTGAGCATCCGGCTCCTCTGGTTAATCAGAGCCTTCCGGAGGGACGTGCCTCATATCAGCCCCACTCTTTATTGCGACTTCAGCCACAAGTCTCTGTGCCACAGCCCCACATTCAACAGGATTTTCAGACTCAGCAAGCACCCCAAGTTACACAAGTTTGCCAAGCTCCACGCACTAGTGTAACTACGCAGCCCTTTCATGCTTCTCATGATCCCCAAGTTCCGCAGATATCTCAGGCTCAACTGGGTCCCGAAGCTACTGAGGGCCCTCAAGGTCTTCTATTGTGGCAAAGACCTTCGATTCCGATTTGCGGCCCTCAAACGTCTTCCTATGGATTGCCTGGAGCGTTTCACGTAAATGTGTTGCCTGAGGTGGTGGAGACACAAATAGCAATGACTTCGAAAGCTGAGAGGCCAGACTCAACGAGCCACAAGCCCTCGAGCGGCTCGCAAAAAATTCGAAACTGGGTATGTGATACCTGTGATAGACCATTCGCTCGGAAGAGCGACCTTGTCAGACATAATAGAATTCATACTGGAGTCAAGCCGAATCAGTGTGAGATCTGCGGAAAGGCCTTTGTGCAGCGTAGCGTGCTTACGGTTCACATGAGAGTCCACACCGGGGAAAAGCCATTTAGCTGCGAAGTGTGCGGGCGCATGTTTAGCGACTCGTCATCGTTAACTAGGCATCGACGCACGCATCTCCCCAAAGGCACAGAATATATGACTTATGTGAGATGAAGCTTGGCATAGCATGACCAAAACCTCGCACATCGGCTGTATTGAGTCGCTCGTTAGAAACGCGAGTTGCCTTCTTTAAAACTAGCGTCAACTCTAGCTACATTCATGTAATCACAGATTGCTGCGTTTCTCGTTTAGAAACTGCCGAGCTACTGCCGCGAAAGCGGGCCACAGCGCACGCCGCAATTGGATCGCACAAGAGCGCTATGGCCCACGGGGTCATAATTATACTGCTTAACCAGTGCTCTGTGAAGCCGTCGTCAAAGATCGACGGACCAGGTGATTCGCTGCATCGCTGCTGGGCTTGGAGAGACTCAGCTGGTATCCATGGCGTCATCGTTATTCTGACTTCCCGGCTCGGGAGCGACTTCGTCATCTTCTTTCCTCTCTTCATGTTCCATGATTTCTGTGTTTAGGGGATTCGCCCCTTCGGTTTCAGGATCCGACTGGCTCTCTTTGGGTCCATCTACAGGCTCGTCCTCTTCCTCAGCGTCCTCAGCCACTCCGTGGGGTAGATCCACTTTCTCGTAACCGGCGATCACGACGTCGTCGTCTTCGTCAACATCTCTGTCCTGACCAGTGAGACAATGCTTTTCTGGAGGCAGCCGCAGGCCATAAGACATCGGGACCGGGGGCAGCGGACGCTTGTTCCGCTCGGCCGCCAGAGACATCAGCAGGTCCTTCGGACTCGCCGGCTTGAACTGGTACGCGACGCGCGACGAAACCGCGAGCTTGACGTCTTCGATGGTCAACGAGCCTGCCTGAGGGTTCATCCCTGCCGGCTGGGCTGCATTTGATTGAGTAGCGTAATCCGAGTATATGAGTGCGTCTTGAAGGACCTGTGTTGTGTAGCGATGGGCGAAGTCCATGAGCTGGAGCGGAACATGGTCTTGATATTGGGTCACGCTCATGGATGCCAGAATAAGGTGAACGATCTTCACATCGCGGGGCACCACCTCGTCACTCATTGTATTCGCCGCGGCAATGTCTGATTAGTGCTTGATAATAACTGTACAGAGCGCGCCTTCCGGATGAGCGGGCGATTTTGAGCGTCTTTCTTCAATGTTAGCAGCAGAGGTGATCGGCGCTAGATCTGGGGGCCCGCAGCTACTACTTACTGCCCTTCGTGTAACGTGATCTAGTTGTGGAGACACTGACAGTATCGAGGTTCTAAGGTCGGTCAGCACGGTTGACAGCATAAAGCGGCCAAGCTCCACGCCTGACGCTCTCGCGTGTCACGTCATCCTGCCACGCACATACTAAGTCTCATACAACTAACCAACCGACCTCAAAATGAAGCTTGCAAGCCTTGTTGCACTAATCACCTCTGTTACGATAGCTTTGGCCGAAACCATCACCAGCAAGGTGTATTTCGATATTGAGCAGGGTGGCCAGCCTCTCGGCCGCGTTGTTTTCGGTCTCTATGGCGATGTTGTGCCCAAGACCGCTGAGAACTTCCGGGCTCTCGCTACCGGCGAGAAGGGCTACGGATACGAGGGCTCGATCTTCCATCGCGTCATTCCGCAGTTCATGATCCAGGGCGGTGACTTCACCCACGGCACTGGCACTGGCGGCAAGTCTATCTACGGCGCTAAGTTCCCTGACGAGGGTTTCACGGTCAAGCACACTCGCAAGGGCCTTCTGTCGATGGCCAACGCTGGGCCTGACACGAATGGAAGCCAATTCTTCATCACCACGGTCGCCACGCCGTGGCTGGATGGGCGCCATGTTGTCTTCGGCGAGGTTCTGGAGGGCTACGAGGTTGTCGAGGCAATCGAGAATACGAAGACTAACCGCCAGGACCGTCCGGATGTCCCCGTCACCATTGCTGCGTCAGGCGAGCTTAAGGATGGCAAGGGCAGCAAGGACCAGCCGACCGAGCGTGAGCCCTGAGAGATAATAATCTCAGCATGTTAAATAAATTTTATAATACAAAAAGAGCTGATTGATCGACCTCGCATGGGCTGCTCGACTTTTTGTGCTGGATTCCACTCAATTCCATAGGTAGGTACATCCACCTCATTCAAAGGTGCTCATTGTGGCCATTGATCCACATTAGCTCCTTCCAGTGCTTCTCGCGCTCCAGATCGCTGGAATTAGGCAGGGCGGGCCGAAGCTGAGGACGATCGTGCAGACGTGCTTTCGCCTGTATTCGAAAAGCCGGAGCAGCCAGTTGACGTTGGCCATGCTGATTCTCGGCGAACCCCGCACGTTCTTGTGGCCCTTGCACGATGAGATCAGGTTTGTGTCGTGGGAACTGAGGCCTCCATGACTTTCGGTTATTGGCTGCCATTTCTGATGCCTTCTTGATGAGAGGCGTTTCCGGAGGCTCTGCCTTTGAGTTGACCATCTTTGAGCTGTAAGCCTGTACCTGGCCTACGAGCTCGCGGAGCTCTTGGCTTGTTCGCGGTTGTTTCACAAACATCTCGGGCTTCGATCTCAATCCTTTCCGCTTTTCTGCAAGCTGAGAGAGCAACTGCCTCTGTTGCTGGCTTTGCTCCTCTTGCATTTGCCGCTGTTGGATCTCTAAAGTCAATGGTGTAGTCGTGGGCCCAGACCCCTGCTGAAGGTTCAGTATATGTTGCTGAGCAGGGTCCATCATATTCGGTGCCGGCTCTCTCTCAGAAGGACGGTGGCGAGCAGACTCACGAGACGGCGGTGAGCTGCGACCTCTTAAGTTGCCATGCTGCTTGGTGGGAGATGTCGGTACAGCAGCTTTAGGGGGCATCGCGTGATCCCCAAACGAAACTGACTGAAGTTTCGCGGCATTCGATTGGCTTCGGCTCACATGCAAACAGTCTATTAGGTTTCTCAATAAGCCATTCGAGAACGATTCCATTAAACCAGGTGCCTCCTTCTCGGCATTCTCAAACGCAGTGCGAAGGGATTGAATCGCCTGAACTGCTTCCTCAGTCAAAGCTCTCGATGCCGCGCTAATTAACGCCGCCTGGATCGAACCATCAACATAAAGTGATCGACGATGTGTCTTAAAATGGCGCACCTCTCTACTGATTTCCCCACCGGGATTGTCAACGGACACTCCATCTCTATACGGCTTTTCTTTCATGCCATTGCTATCATTCGAGCGAAGATCTTCCGGAAGAGGCGCCACGTTAGGCATTGATTTAGGGCGATTCTTACGAGGAACCATGATTTTCTGGTTTTGGCTGTCTCTATGATTGCCCAAATAAACACCGCTCCCTGGGCTTTCGCTTACAGGTCCCGCCAATTCAGCATCTCCACGCAGGTATCGATCTTTCGGGTGTAAGACTGGAGTCGCTGGCAATTGACTAGAACGCCGCTTCTGTATTTGCTCTATCCACCAATTTTCACGGCCACTAGGCATGCTCTTACGTTTCTGCCCATTAGTGATGTGAGGCCCAGGTGTGAGCCTAGGTATCAGTGACGGAGGTGAGAGCAGAGGAGGAAGAAGGGGAGGTGGAGGTGGTGGAGCGAGAGGAGGAAGAGAACAGGAAGCAATAGAGGACGGCTTGGCTTGCTCGCGCGCATTCTTCCCGGGCTTGTTCGCCCTCGGGGCGGCACCAGCGGCCGCGGCAGCATCGGCAGCGATTGCATCCGCAACAGCTCCCGTTTCAGATGCGCAATGGTTCCTATTTACTGATATAAGCGGTGATGAGTCCATTGTTCTGGCTGGTGATTGGCCCACCTCGAAGTTAAAACTCTCAGCACCATCATGGACGTCAACGAGCCGCTTTTGCCTTGCTCTAGGGACCAAGCGTCCATCAAAATCAGATGCTCGCCTCGTTGCAACGTGATTTGAAGCTGCAGTCATCCGTCTCAAGCTCACTACCCGTTCAATCATCTTTGTAAAATCTGTGGGGCGTTTCAGACGTTGGGAGCCCTTCGAGGTGCTCCAAATCCATTTTTTGAAAAGTTTGCTCTTGAGCAGTCTCACAGCGGAGGGTCTGTGGTCAGGATTTTTATCGAGACATTGCAGCACGAAGTGCCGAAGCTCTGAAGACGTTAGAGCTCCCTCCCCACAGTCTTTTGGTAGCTCTGGGGGCGGTCGCGACCGAATCAGTTTGATGACTTGGTTAGGATGGTACTCCCTCAATGGCGGCAGACCTGTCATTAGCTCAATGGCAACAATTCCGAGGGACCAAATATCGACAGCTGTGCCGTAATCTTTGCCCATCACGATCTCTGGTGCCATCCAATAGGGCGTTCCCATGAATGTGTTGCGCAATGGTATTTGATCATTTAACTGCGCGCTCACTCCAAAGTCACCGACTTTGACATCACCTTTTTCGGTTACCAGGATGTTAGCGGACTTGATATCGCGGTGTATCTTGCGCTGACCGTGGATGTACGCAAGAGCCAATAGAGTCTCATGAAGAACATAGAGCGTTGCCGGCTCCGAGAATCTCCCAAACTCACGAAGAATCGAGCTGCAGGAGCCGGCTCCACAGTATTCCATGCTCACCCATAAAACGCTATCATATAGCTCAGCAACTAGCACGCGCGTAATCTGCTCGCATTTTATATCCCGGAGGAACCTCAGCTCAAGAAGAATCTCGGTAGTATCACTTGACGTGTCGAGTTGTATCATTTTGACTGCGACCACCTGCTTGAGAATCTTGTCATATCCCTTGTAAACCCTTCCGAAGGAGCCGGCACCTATCTGCTCATAGACATTCGTTCGGGTGAAATGCTTAGAGGCAGCGGCCCTTTTCTCAGAAGAGCTCATCAGGGTGCACTTTCAATGAGTCGATCTTCTAGTTTAGTGCGACGTTTGACGGCAAAACTCGGCTCAGCTCCCTTTACAAAAGCGTGCGCTGAGACCACATGGTTTTATGCCATATCGAGACAAGTCCACATATGGAAAAGGAAGCCTCGGTGGCTGGAGCTGACCGCAGGGTATGCCATTTTGCCAGCTGTGGTACAACCGCAACGTGCTGCCTAATTGCTGGCGGTACAAAGCCCTACACAACCCGTCCGATGCAAGGACGACTTTTGGTTCGATGACGAGCACTGATATGGGCGAGTGTGCTTCTGGTCTATTTGTTAGTGAGAACGTAACAAGTCTCAAGTGCGTCGTGTTTCTCGGTTGTTATAGTTTGTCGCATTTTTGTGAATGCCGAACATCGGAGGCTATGAGCTCTAATCAACAGACACGATTGAAGCGGACAACAAAGCGATCTATAGAACACTGGCCTACCCCATAAAAGCACTGGAATAGTGAATATGAACCTAAATTGAAGCATTTAATCTAATTGAAGCTCCATTTACTTGGCGACCACATCTGTTATACGGCACCAACGATGTCGCGGCGGGGAGCTAAGAGCCGTGTCCAGCACCGGGACCGAGCGTCGGCTAGCGTGGAGACAAAATGCCAGACCTCCTACGGCCCTTCCAGTCGTGCGTCAATTGCGTATGGGTCGTATTGCCGGTGCCAACGGTGCTATGTAGGGCAGAGAAAGTAGGGCAAGAAACCCTGCTGATCAACGTTGAAAATGCCGAGGGCGTCTGGGGCATCGCGGTCTTCATGGACCACCCAACAACGATTGAGCCACTACGTTCCTCGCAGATTTACTATGTGCGGGACCTGATCTACGAAACTGCAGACACCTTGGTGGCCTTCCCGCACTTACTGCGGTACTGCCTCTTCGCCAATGCGCGCGCATTCGTGGCGTTGGCTGGGCCGAGAATCGTGGGGTTCGTGGGGGGCTCTGATTCGGGCCAGGGCTCAGCGATTGACTATCTTTGCGTTGACCAAGCTTACCGCAACCTTGGAATTGCGACGTCCTTGATCGACGTGTTTCTGAGGGCGTCTCCAGGCACTGCGTACTGCGAGCTGGACTTACGACTATCAAACACCAAGGCTCGAGAGTTCTACCTGCGGCGGGGGTTCAAAGAAACCCAGACCAAGCTGCTGTATTACCGGGATGAAGATGGCCTGACGATGAGACTCAAGCTGCCTTCGGTGCGGTCGGCCGAGATTAGGCCGATACATGAATTGTGGACGGCAGAGGCCCAGATTGCAAACTAGTCCACTGACAAACCACTTTTACGACTTATGACTGCATGCTAAACTGCATTATACGAAATCAGCTCGCATATCACCTTCATACTAGCACTGGTGTACACTCAATTCAGCAACTCATTCGATGCGACTAACGATAAGCAAGATCTGGGGTTCTATAGGCATACCAAGAAAAACTAGAGTATAGAAGGGTCAACACTCAGAAATTACAGTGCTAAGAAGGCACTAGCCGACCAACGGAAGCTAATCACCCTCAGCAGCAGCCTCGAAAGTGGGCTTGTATTCTCGAGCGCGCAGTCCCCAGCCGATGACAAATCAGAACGAGACACGAACCACACAAACCACCACCACATCGCGTGTCGATTAAGCCTGTAGGATACATCTGCGCCCAACCATGTTTGGACAAACGCCGGAGTAAGTATAGACACCAGAAATTGCTCGGGAGCACCCGAAATACCAGAGCTGAACGTTTACTAACCAGAGTAGAATCTTGGAAAAGGAGATCGGCGAGTGTCTTGAGACGCGTGCGCTGTCACTTCCTGGGTTTCGCGGGCTGGGGCCCGCGGACCTGGTGCAGCTGACGAAGTTAACAAAGTCGAAGACGTCCAGCACGTACCACTGCGTCACGGGTGTGGACGTCTCGAGCGCGGCGGCGATTGCTGCGTATCTTACCACTCTCACCATACCGCTGGGGGAGACGCAGCTGTGGTCGGGCCGCGCACCCGGCTGGAAGGTTGTTGCCGGCACGTACTGCTGCTGGAACGCGTTTTCGAAGATTGATGTTCGTGTTTCTGCAAACTTCCCGGGCACGACTAAGGTCTACCTGCTCACGAACGATGGCCTCCCACAAGACGGCGGCTCAGAGGACGAGGAGCTCTGGCGCGAGCTGTACATGAGTGCCATGACCCGCTGTCTGCTGCTCAAGGACGACGTCTCATACTTCATGGAGAACACGCGGCATGAGTACCCCTTCGACCTCGCCGGGGTGAAGTACTTTCTCAGCAGCTTCGAGGCGCTCTACTACAAAGCCCCGCTTCTCGGCGCAAACGCAGACGTGCAGAATGCCTCCTACGACTGCAATTATATGGTGGATGCGTTGTTCGTTATGCTGAATGTGACTGGCGAGTACCAAGCAGCCATCGACATGCTGGGCCGCCTCGACGCGAAGGAGGTGCTTGCAAAGGTGCTGCTGCTCATGAATCAGGAGGTGAACGCGATCAGCCTGATGGTAAACACCGTGCGCAAGGATCCCCGCAACGCGCGCATGCTCGTCATGGAGGCCGAGTTTTGCTTGGCAAAGCACCAATTAGAGCTCGCGCTCGATTGCGCAAAGCGCGCGGTCTCGGCTGCCCCGGCAGACTTTTACACATGGGAGATGCTCTGCAAGGTGTACATCGAATTGGAGCAGTGGGACCAGGCCCTGCTCTCGTTGAACGCGGCGCCGCTCATCCCGCTCTATCCAATGGACGTGCAGCGATTCGCGGTTCCTAAGGAGGCCCACCTCCCGCTGCCGAATGACGGAGTTTTGGAGGAGGTCTGGGAGTACAAGTCCGAGTCTCCGTACGGCGCCTCAGCCGACTCAGGGCTCGGCAGGCTGCCCGCACTCAATCTTCGCGGAGCCGCAACTAAGGCGTACGCCCTTCTCGCAGCTATCAACGCAAAGGTTGGCTGGAGCAAGCTGATGGTGCTGAGAGGCGAGGTCTTCTGGATGGAATCTGAGTCTGTCAATGAGGCCGAGCGAAAGGCCGAAGAAGAGACCAGTTCTAGAGAGGGCGACGCTGCTGACACCAAGGATGTCTCAGTTGGCAGTGAGAGCTCTCAAAATGATCCGGCTTCTGATCACGAAGCTGAAAACGGCAAGCCTAGAGGTGAAAACGGAGCTAGTAGCGATACTAGCGGCGACAATGCCAGCGAGGAGGGTAAGACCAGCGACGACAATGCTAGTGAGGACAAGGCCAGCAGCACCGACAAGACCGGCACTGACGGAGCCAGCACCGATAAGGCCAGCGCCGACGGGGTCAACGCCAACTCAGCTGGTGCTGAGAACACCAATCAGGTCAGAGCGACCACTGGGCTTGAAGGCGAGACCCACGCGAAGCCCCAGGCTGTCGGGAAGAAGCCCAGAGACGAGACTCGCCGCCGCACGTTGCGCTCTAAGCGGATCTGCGAGCGAAAAGTCGACCGTCTCTTCCTGGTTCTGTACGAGGACTTCCGAGCCTACAGCTCATGGCAGCGCGAGGCAGTCTACTTCGAGAGCCAGAAGCTGCCATTCAACAAGACGCCAACCGAGTGGCACCTATTTGGTGCGCTCGCCCAGCGCTTGCACCATCATGAACCGGCAAAGCACGCGTTCCAGAAGTCGTTGTCGATCAGGTTCAGCCCCTTCGCGCTCTCAAAAGAACTTATATACTACCCCCTCAGTCTCGAGATCTGCGTCAAGCTCATGGCTTGGGATCACCGGTGGTGGAATGAGTTCTCTCCGGCTATGAGCTCAATGCTGCGGGAAATCGTTGCTCGAGACGGCCTTACAAAAGTGAGGTTCAAGGTCGAGGCTGACTTCGGAAAGCAGTCAGTCGTTGACCTTGTCAAAATATACCTAGAGAGGCTGAAGGCCTTGCAGGTCAAAGGCTTTGACATGTAAACTAGATTTAAAGAGTCTGATTCATGAACGTCCGGGGTTTCGAGACCCCCCACTGATCAGTTAGTATGGGCGGCCATTGCTTCGAGGCTAGTAATAGCAGGGATTGATTGAGGCAGCTTTCCATGCTTTACATACCGCCGGAGTGTAAATTAAGGACCAGTCCTACATAGTTTAGAGGTTGCTATCGCCAGTCTCGTTGTAAACGGCAATCGCCTCCACTTCAACATCCGAGTTGAGCGGCAGGTCCCTCACCGCAACAAAGGTGCGAGCAGGCGTATGACCGTTGAAGAACTTGACGTAGATCTCGTTCACAGCGGCAAAGTCTTTAATATCCCGGGTGAAAATGCCAAGCTTGACGATCTGCTCCGGGCTCGAGCCACCGGCCTTGAGAATTTCTGCCAGATTGTCGAAGCACTGCTGGGCCTTCACCTTGATGTCGCCCTCAACCATCTTGTTCGCGGGGGTCAACGGAACCTGACCACTAATAAACAGGAATCCGTTGGCCTTGGTGGCCTGCGCGTAAGGGGCAGCGGGAGGGGGAGCACTCTTAGTAGATACGAACTGCATGAGTCGACTGGCGGAGCGCTTGAACATGAAATGATCTGGGGTTAGAGCACTTCGCGCAGGGCTATATATGGATCTGGCCCGGAAACGTGACGTCGTCCCCAGCCAATGACATAAGCCAGCGATGCGGCAGCTGTTGGCGGGGGTGGGGGGAGGAGGGAGCGCGCTGTAGGGCTCATTCAGTCATTGAGGACCGTTGAGGTTCAATGATTCGATCTGCGCTCACTATGAGTTGGAAAGAAACTTTGTCGCCTGATTTAAAGTAAAGAGTAAAGCTGGCTCTATAGGATGACAGTGTTAGCGATTCCGGGCAGCCTTGAAGTAGTTCCATTAGAGTTGGCGTCAGGATACTTCAGAGCTGCTAGCTCAAACAATGCCGGCTGACTATCCTCGAGATCGGCGCGACCAGCATATATATCGTAGCTCCTCCCGTTCTGCTTCAAGCCAAAAATACCTTGTCCCTTGTACTCGAGCCAGCCATCACGATCTTCAAACGAGGTCGATGAATTGAAAGTAACGACTAGCAGCCCATCAGCATCAAGGCCAATGCCGCTTCCTGCCGCTTCTTCTGACACGACGCGGTCGCTGAGCACTAGTGAGCCGGCATCAAGATCTCCTTGGAATAATGGGCCATCTCCTTTGATAGTGAGGCGACTATCAACAATCCGCACAGGAAGCCCGTTGATTTCGTCTAGGCTTGATTGTACTATCAAACCAATCTCAGCAGCCGCTACAGCGATAATACCGGCGAGAGCAAGCATGGCCTTCATAACGTACTCTGATCTAGAAAACACACAACTTGACTTGAGTTTTCCTCTTCAGAATTTACCTCTTTTGTTGAACAACCGAATTTAACTTTGAGCTTTACAGGAAACTTTAAGCTAATAGGCCTACGCCTGAAACTTTACCTTCCGACTCGATAAGATCGTGGACTAGAGCCACAACCGGGTGCTCAAGAACATTGGTGTTAGGGGCTTTGAACTTCCGCTCCATCTGCTCGCCGAAGAGTTGCTGGAGAAATTGCAGAAGGATTCCAACCCGAGGCCAGCACTTGAGGCCGGTCCATCCATCGACAACAATCCCGGTTCCAAGAGGGTCAACAGCGATGTTCGTAGCAAATAGAACCAGACTATACAGTGATAGAGGCGTGATATCAGAAACAAAATGCTTCGCGGTTATTATTTGAGAACCATAGCTCATGTATCTCGCTCCATCGACGTAGCTTGTGGCGCCAAACATTACAGACCTAGGGTGCGAGAAAACCCGATCACCCTTCTGTGTGAATAGCTTTATGGCTCGCGCATCATCAACTCCATCTTTCTCGACTGAACCTCCCGATGTGGAAATGTACTTCTGCTGAGGAAAGACTATCTCTGCAATTTGAGGACGCAAGGCAGCCCCAACGACCGCTCTCAAGATCGCATCCTCGCGGTCATATTTATTGTGCTGCTCATCGAAGACTTCAGTCCCGCCCTTCAAAACAGATGGACTCACAAATCCAACTTGTATCAAACTGCTCAACAACTGGCGCCTCGTGGAGCGTATATCCTTGCACACACGACTATTGACAATCTCTCGGTTGTAGGATCCGCTGCTGTACTGCTCGAATGCATGACACCCGGCAATTAAGTCACCGCTCGGTACATCAAGTTCAGCGAGAGTGTCACTCTGAGAGTCGCCAGAATTTTCGGCTCTGCGTTCTTTGTGGAAGGGAAGCTTTTGAAGGCTAAGCATGGACGCAATGGTAAGGGCTCGCGGTAGGCAGCCCAGCATTGAGCCAAGGACCAATAGCTTTGCAGTGCGGGGATCCGTGGGCATCACTGCCATATGCTGTCCCAAGGGCGTCAATGTGTCATGGACGGGGTTCATGGCTCCATACGAAATGAGGTTTTGCCGTGCGGCCTCGATGGCTGTACTGTTAGGCGGATCGAGTGCTTTGCTCAAAAAGCGCTCCACATTCGAAATTCCCATCGCCTTCACGTTCAAGTAAAGGACTTCTAAAGGTGACCTTAGAATCTCTGGTAGAGGGCGCTCAAGCATGCGGCTTTGTGCATCTTCGGTAAATAGCTTGTAACACTCGCCGGCTCGCACGCGACCTGCACGTCCCATGCGCTGAGTAGCTGATGCCTGCGATGTCCAAGTGTCAACTAAACGGGACGCATTCGCTTCCGGATCGAAGACAACCTCTTTCACTCTACCTGAATCAATCACGGCAACTATATCGGAGATGGTAATTGACGTCTCAGCAACATTGGTGCTTGCGACAACCTTTCGGAGCCCGCGGGGTGCTTTTTGAAACACGCGCCTTTGATCATTCGGAGGAAGCCCGGCATGAAGGGGGAGCGCCCATAGCTTGGGCCCCACCGAAGAAGAGGAAATGGCCTGAAGGGCCTGGCCAATCTCGGCGGCACCGGACATGAATATTAAGATGCTGCCATCGCTGTCGCCTCCGCTTATCAGCTTTTTATGGATGAACTCAACAGTGGTGGCGACAAGACTATAATCAACGCCCCTGTTATTGGCGCGTATCAGCCCAATAGTTTGTCCAATGCTCAGATCTTTCACCTCACTTGTAACTTCGTCATCAGATAGGTCATCCCCATGTCGTCTCCGCCTGGAGCTGATGGGGCGGTAGTTCGTTTGAGCGATTATATCACCCAAAAAATACGGCTTGACTGGGAACGTTCGTCCAGATATGTGCAGGTAGCCTACATCGATCGGGGAGAAGTAGTTTATGAACTGCTTAGGATCGACCGTGGCAGACATCAAAACTATTTTCAGCTTTGGGGCCTTATGCACCAATTTTTTCAGCAGTATAAGCAAGAAGTCGCCATCCAGTGAACGCTCGTGAACCTCATCAACAACAATGTGGGTGATGCCGGATAAGCCCCCATCGGACTCTGCCATATCAGACCCTTGGAGCATCCGAAGCAATACGCCGCTTGTGACGAACCTAAGCTGAGTCTGGGGGCTCATTTTGGCCTCCCCACGGATAATATAACCCACCTCGCCTCCGATCGATACTAAGCGCTCATCTGCTACTCTCTGGGCAACTCCGATAGCCGAAATACGACGAGGCTGAGTGCAGATGATCTGAGCGTCACCCACCGCATCGAGTATAAATTGAACGGTCTGAGTGCTTTTACCTGATCCAGTCTCACCTGTGACAAGAGTAACTTGGTGACTGGCCACAGTTTTGACGATTTGCTCGCGAAGATTCCAGGCAGGCAGCTGAGCTCGAGCACTTAGCATATCGACACCTGCAGGTGTGCTCATTCTACGCTGCCGAGCCTCTAGCAGAAGCCTTGCGTCGAATGATTTGGAGACTTGTTTCCGCCTTTGTGTTTGTCTGCGGGCCTCAGCGGACTTCTCATAGAGCTCTACCTCATCGACACCAGAAACTGCGCTCGAAATCTGCGCTAGCTTACCAGGATTTTTAAGGACGTCAGGGAAAGTGCTCTCAATATACTGGAATAGCATCAGAATCATGAAGTCTCCTAACAGCTCGCTATTTGCATATAGCGCAGCTCTACGGGTCGCGTCCAGCAGAACAAATTTAGCGATTTTCGATTCACTGTCAAGCGGCTCTATGCCAATTCCAGGGGCGGACCTGGGGTAGTCGCACGGCTTGAAAAATGTTACTTTGAGACCAGATGATTGTGATTTGAATGTGCATGAAGTTGAGTCGGGCACAACAGTCTCATCTTCGAAAATCGAGCTCAAGCTTTCTATTTCCTCAGCCCAAAAATCGTCCTCATTTTGTTCCTCCGAACCCTTACTAGAGCCAGAGTGAATAAATGAATGGGTAAGTATGACAACAGCATCTGACAGCGATCCCTTGACAGTTACAGCGGTAGATCGAGCAACGTCTTCGGAGTAGCCCAAGCTTCGTAGCCGAGTGGTAGTATTCTCGATAGCAAGAGAGGATGAAACACGAGCTGTGACGCCAATGTTAGAGGGCATGAATATTTTGGGTAGATCGTCTTCGGGAACGTGAATTATAAGCCAGGTGAGAGCACCGCTCAAACTCGAAGTGTACTCGAGTGCTTCTTCGACGAATGGTAGGAGGAATCCCAGCTTCTGTAGCATTTCTATGATTTTTGGGTACTTTGCGTCCGACTTATCAAGACCATCGCTGGAATTGAATCGAAACCCGTTGTTTTGTCGGATGACTTGTTCAACAACTGAGCGATACGCGCGGGACATGACCAGAGTGGAGTTGTACTTTACTCGCTTAGCATGACGTGTCTGCGATTCGCCTTGCTCCAGAGCTTCCTTAGCTAAAGCTTGCTCTTCGCGTTTTCGCTGCTTTTCCTCGCGTTGAGCCTCGAGCGTCTGCTTAGCTACCTGTCGGTCTTTCTCAGCCTGCCATGGATCTTCATTCCACTTGTATTGCTCATGTAGTGGGGCGTTCAATTTGTCTTCGTCGAGCTGTACCCACAAGTCGCGGTGAAATGGCGGAAGCATCATCTTCATATTTCGGTGTGACAGGACGCGATGCAAGGCATATGTGGCAGCGAGGTGGCGTGCTTCTAGTTGAGTAGGTTGCCTCGGGACCCGATTAGATGGACAGTCCATACGGACGCGCTCTACTTCTCTTGTTTTCGGGTTTCTTCGGCCTAGGATTACAGATGCAATCCACTCTTGGTTCGGCTCTGAGCCAAAGCTCTTGACAGGGTATTCAACTCGCTCCCACTTTAGCTTTTGAGCATGTTCATTTAGTAGCTGAGCCGGTAGCTTTCCCGTCCATTGGCCTGTGCCTGCAGTGACAATCTTGCGAGTCTCTGCTGCACGCGCTCGAGCGTCCTCACGACGCTTTTCTTTGAGTTGCTTAGGAGTTAGCTCGACATCTATAGGAGCAGCCTCCTTAGCTTTGTCTTGCTTCGACTTTTTAGTAGGCTTTTGCGGCTTCTCTTTCATAAAGAGCTTTACCACCGTTACTGAGTCGCAAATTTCAGGGTAAGGCAAAATATGCTGTCGAACGTTACATGCATTAAGTAAATTCGACTTGGCGTGCAACAGCCTAAATGCTCTGATGGGTTCGTTTTCAGTGAGAGCCTTTTAAGATTTATCAGTCCGAATGTTGGCCCATCAAAATGTGGGGGTTGCTGCGGAGATTAGATGCATATATTAACAGCCACATATATATGAGAAGTATTCGATAGTTGTGATGTCCACAGTTAAAGAACCACAGGCCTTTGAAGTGTTAACAGTGGAAGATATCACACAACCATCACAAAATAGCTAGAGGCCCCATCAAACCTTGGGGCTCTCTAGTAAGCTATCGATATCTGCTGTTACGACAGTGCAACCATGTCGACCCAACGCTTCACGAGAGCTCCAAATATAATTGGTGTGGGCAATTAAACTTTCTGGAGAGGGAGCATCAACATGGTCCGACCTAGAGGTAGTGTGAGCATCGGCTACCAGCACCATGTTATATCCGCGGACAAGCCCACCATGTAAGGTAGAGGTTACGCAATAGTCAGTCTGGGACCCAACAACCACTAAACGTTTGACATTTCCAGCTTTCAGGATGTCCTCAAGTACTGTATTTTCGAATGCATCACCATATTGTTTCTCGACGACACTCTCATCAGGGTTTATCTTGAGCTCTGGCACAACCTCCCAATCTTTACTTCCTTTGACTAGGTCTTGATCATTATGCTTGACCCAGATCACAGGGGTATCATTATTACGACCCCAAGTGACGACGTGTAGTATGTTTTCAATGACTGCGTCCCGGTTATACGCATCCTCCACTACGCCGACCTGAACATCTATTACCAAAAGCGCGGTGTTGGAGCCGCCTGCATCCTTTCTCATTCTACGCTTGTAAAGGGTGATTGGGGATGCGCGATTGCCCGTTGCGAAGAGCGGGTGGAAAGACGAGGCTAGGCGAGGCGATACTAATTTAGAACCCTCGCGCCATCTGACCTTCTGCATAGCATGTCATCAGAGTCCATCATCACAGGAGTGACTGTTGCACTTCTCTCGAGTAATGAGCACAAACAGAGCCAAGCTTGGATGGTTCCAATGGCTTGACATGGACCTATGTGGCATTCAGGTTATGATGTATTCTGTTCAAATTGATCCCGCCTGTTCCGAAGGTTCAGGAACAATCGCCAAATAAGTCTAGTCGAATAGAGCTATCGGCCTGATCTACAGTATATACGAGGCCTCGTTCCTGCCATAAAGACACCGGCAGTCATGCGCAATTGAGCATATTCTAATGATAGTTCGATTTGGTGAGGAGATCGGAGCGGGGAAGTTCCGGTCGCATACGTAACTACTCGTCATGTAGGGTTAACCCCTATTTACGTAGGGCCCTTTTGATGCCGTGCTTGCTTTAAAGCTCTGATGCGTCTCGATCATCGGGTGACGGCGTCAGGATACGTGATAATTCTGCCTTCTACAGGACCTTTCTAAGTCCAGCGCCGCAACGAATACAGGGTTAGGCGAGATTGAATTGGGGGGCATAAATTGCGAAGCAAACGTAAATCGTAGGTGATGAGTCCGGCTCGATCCAGCTAGAATTGAGGCGAGGCACAAGCGCGTTAGATTTCTGATCGTGATGAGGTCTGAACTGAAGTCGTTGTCGCTCGCTATTGCTCCGTTGCTAATTTCTGTTAATCAGAGGTCACATGTGTGCTTAGACCAAGTGCTATGTATATAAATCACGCATCCCCCGATTGGACCAGCACTAGCACTAGGTTCATGCTAAAGGCGATGCCACAGAGATTCTTGAACCACACTTGCGTGCGCGTGGCCGACCCGAAGCGTTCAATAGCCTTCTATGAGAAGCATTTTGGTATGAGGCTCGTGACGAAGCTTGACGTTAACGAGCTCGGGTTTTCTCTCTACTTCTTGGGGTTCACGGGTCCCAAGTCTCTGTACAAGAACGCTCCATGGTATAAACGAGGCGCCTTACTAGAGCTGACGCATAATCATGATGCGACGCCAGAGACCTTCCAGGCCAACAATGGTAACAAGGACCCTCATCGTGGTTTCGGGCACATCTGCTTCTCCGTGGCCGATCTCGAGAGAACTTGTACGAACTTGGAGAAAGACGGAGTCAAGTTCCAGAAGCGTCTCGTCGATGGGCGCCAGAAGAATATTGCTTTTGCGTTGGACCCTGATGGCTATTGGATCGAGCTGATTGCTAATGGCTATGCAGGACAAGAGTCGCCCGAAAGCAGCACAACGAGATTCAATCACAGCATGATTCGAGTCAAGGACAAAGACGCTGCCTTGGATTTCTATACGAACAAGCTCGGGATGACCTTGGTCGATACTCGCGATTTCCCTGAAGCCAAGTTCACGTTGTTCTTCTTGTCATTTGACCCTCAGACAGTTGAGACTGAGGGCCGTGGTGGCACAGAGGGGCTGGTGGAGCTCACCTACAATTATGGAACCGAGAAAGACGAAGGGTTCCAGTATCACAATGGCAACGTTGCTCCTCAGGGCTTTGGTCACTTTGGCGTCAGCGTATCTGAACCCAGATCGTTTATCGCCGAGCTCGAATCTAAAGGAGTGAAAGTCACCAAGCACCTCACTGAAGGGAAGATGAAATTTATTGGTTTCGTGAGAGATCCTGACGGATACTCTATCGAGATCCTACCGCAGGAAGATTTCCCTAGTAACCTATTTGCGTCCTCTCTGTAGCCTTAGTGGAGTATCAACTTTTCCAGCTGTATATCGAGACTAACTGACTCAGGCCATCAAAGACTCGGCATGCATGATTGCGTAATGAATGGTGTCCTTGGCGCATGAGTCAAGTGCGTCATGTACGCCTTGTGCCCCGCGTGGCTTCTGCGTGGGCTCATGTAATGAACACGAGCGTGGCCCTCCTTGGAGGTGATCTAAGGCACTTGGCCTTTTATTCGCAGGCCGTGTAGAAATGTCTACGATTAATACGATTGGGTCAGAGGAAATGATATTTACAATATGGGTTTGGTGTGATCTGGTCGGCTTTGCCGGGATATTTCAGAGACATGGGGCAGGATCGACGTTAAGCAAGATCAAAACGCCCCGACGCCTGCCGCAATAGGGCATCAAAGCCTAGAAAGGAATTGATAGCGATCGCTGTAGGTTACCCAACATGGCTGGCGGTGAATTTGCAAACCAATCATCCGGTTAGGTTATATATCTTTCTTGGTCATCATGTATGTGAGATGCGTCCTGTGATCTCAGCTGCAAGGGACTCGTGGCATCTGAAAGCCATATGTCATCTCAGTGCCATCTGTGGCGGTGCACTCAATGCGGTCCAGATGCAAGGACAGGAGCAAAGATAGGTGGCAATATCTCCTGAGGTCTGATCAAAGCAAATTAATATACTTCCGACCTGCCAGTGCTACGTTACTTCTTGCGTTTGCCTCCAGGGTCTGAGCCGCACGAGTCATGGCCGCTAGGGCTCGTTATGCAGATCAGCCAGCGGCTTTTACGCGTTGTTTTTTAGCACTCTGGTCTCAAAAGTGTCAGCTTGCTGGCATCTTACCCGTACCCTGATATGTAACCCTCGTGTTACATTCAACGGCCTATTGTGAGCCTGTTTTTTGGTTCCTTATCTATGAAGGAGGAGGGGGCTTCGCTTCGCAGTGGACCAGATTGGTTTTCGTGTCTCCGGAAGAAAGCCTTCTGATCCTAGATATGCTGTGTATAGTTCCTCGGAAAATGAATATCTAGATTATCATTCTGGCTGCGCGTTTCCCTCGTTCGATTATATGGTCATGCGATTTGATTCCCCACACATGTGAAGTGAGTACGCACGCACCCTAGCCCTCAGTACTTGCACATTTACCCATCGCTGTTATGCAAACCCCCAATCCTCCTCTACATTAGCTATATAGTCCAATATTACCCGTCTCGATCCCCGCAATAACTTGCAAAACGTATCTGTGAAAGAGAGTCACAATGTCATTTAGAAGACGTTCAGAAGGTATTGGACGCGCAAAAGTCGCCTGCGATGCCTGCAGGCACAAGAAGGCCAAATGTGATGGCCTCATGCCATGCACTAGGTGTCGCGACAGTCGCAATGATGATATATGCTGTTATAGCCGAAGGGTCGAGTCATCTGAGCAGGTGTTCAGCGCCTTATATGTAAAGATGTTGCGTAGGCAGCTGCATGTCACGCTGGTCAGCCTCAGGTTTCTGGTGGAACGCATTGCTTTCGATAAGGACTGCAAGATTTTTGTCCCTGATCGTGACACGCCCATCAATACCGTCATCAATCTCATTCACAACTCACCAGAATTCGATCATGAACAGAACCAAGACTTCTTGGAAGCCTCCGATTCTGAGCTCACTATGTTGTCGCCCCCAGAGACTCACATAGTGTCACCTCACATGCACATGGAGAAGAAAGAGACCGATTTCTCGGACGGGAACCTGTCCAGCTCACTGCCCTCGGAGCCATCTGGTCCATCACCTCACATGCCCGTCACGATTATAGCTGATGCACCGCCAAGTAGCCAACACAAGCGCAAGATGACAGACGGTCAACAGCCCCCGACCCACAGTGATTCGATCCCCAAGCGCGTACGGGGAAGGCCGAAAAAGATACATACAGCCTCAGGTGCCAAGGCTTCACCGAAGGAGACACATTTGACGGCTGTTCAAAACTCATCCACTTCCACGGATGTGGCTTTCCCCAAACCAAGAAGACAGTCTGTACAGAAACCTACACGCTCTTCTCCTGCTGGGTCATCGCCTCTCACGCCAGCTTCGGTCAGGGCTGACACTGGCGCAAGTCCAATCACTCAGCCAGCGATCATGATAGCGTCCGCGCCTATGCCGTCTTCATTGGTTTCACAGAACATGAACGATCGAGAGCCTTCCGCGCCTAAGATTCAGACTTATAATTACCAAGACCCGCGGACCCCGTTGGCGCCTCCCTATTCCACCATGGATAATATGAATCTAGGGGACGATGCTATCGAAGAGCCAATGGGTTACAATACGCAAGCAGAACGGATGTTCCGCTTTAATGAGGACCATCTAAGGAGCTGGGATTTCTCAGCAAGACCTTCTTCTTACGATGCCCCCTCATCATACAATGGCGGAGCTCCAAGTTTCGACTATTACGCTCTTGACGAGGGAACCACGCTCTGGCAAGCTCAAGGGTCCGTTGCTTCGTCCACGATGGTATCCCTGGATGAGTACGAGTTCTCCATGCAGCGGTGAATGAAGGATCTTTTAACGATACTCAGGCGATTCAGGGGGTTCCTCGAATTACAGTGGGTTCGTACCAGAGATATTTGTTAGCCCTCCCTATGAGCTTTATGACACTAGTGCACTAAATTATAATTAAAGCAGTCGACGAAACACTGTGAGCAGTTGATTTAGCGCCAGTTTTTATTTGACAGGGTTCTTGTGCAACAGCATGCACACTGAGCCCTGCAGTATATATAGCCGCTTTCGAGACCAACGCTCATACATGCCAGCAGACTAGTTGAAATTGGGTATAGCTTCATATACTGATGAAAATCGAGCTGGGCGCTCATCCGACCCGCCTTCACGCTTCTGTTTAACAAGTGTCAATAACTCGCACGGGCTATTCCATGCACATTACGCCGTATCGTGGAGAAAATAAACCCTGATACGTTTAGGTGATTATATAAGTCTCCCGCCTGATAGTTAGCAACAATGCAAAGTGGGACGGCGTGGGGCGCCGCCACGGAGGCACACGCGAGTTACTAATTTTATGGCGCAGCCGAACAGTGTAAGACTATCAGGATGCAGAAGTTACTACTGCTTGACATCAATTTCTTGCCAAAAGGCATTAGCATCATGAGAGGGATATATTTCAAGGATAGCGAAAGCAAGGTGTTTTTGTGATGCTTGGCCCAGCCATTAGATCATGAGCCATAAGGGCTTTGCCGTTATCGCTAGTGCAAGTTATCTGCCGAGAACTAGCTGGAGTGGGGTAGGCCGATGACGGGAGGGTAGGGGTATACACATGCACTGGGGGCGATATCGGCCTTCTTAAGTGCCACCACGACGGTGAATACTTAGCCTTGCACGCTTGGAAAAGTTGGAGAATTCGTAGCATAAGCATTGGTACGCATAAGGAAGCCTACAGCTCCGTTACGCTACCTTGCCACCATATTCTCTTATGACTCCTTGATGCAAAAACTCTTCGGGAGTGACTGATGTAAGTGACTGACGCAAGATCTGTGACTAACTGCGGGAACCTTGCAGTGTCTGCATGCGGGGTCTAAGTAGAGGCAGATCAGCCTTTTTCACTCTTAAAAAAGGTGCTGATTCTCGCTCAGGGATAGTAATACCATGTCTAGCGTAGCGGCCAGTAGCGACCACAGGCCTTCTACTCATGACATAGAGAAAGAGACACAAGAATTCTGGTCATCCTCTTCGACTGCTTCAAGCCTTCATGGAGTAGATAATAGGCCGCGCACCCCCAAAGAGAGCGAAGAGATCCATAAGGCGCTGGCAGAGAAGTATGGGGTCAAGCGTTTCAGACTGCAATGTAAGATTGATGCCTGGATCGTGCTACCGATATGCTTGCTTTACTTGCTTGCCTTCTTGGACCGTGTAAATATTTCCAATGCCAACGTTTATGGCATGAGCAAAGATCTGCATTTGACCGACATGGATTTCAGCGTGGCGCTGGCCGTTTTTTTCGTTCCCTACATCATTTTTGAGATTCCTGCTAATTGGTGCCTGAAAAAACTATCCCCACACGTCTTCCTGCCATTGTGCCTAATTGGATTCGGCGCAGTAAGCATTGGTCAAGGCTTCGTTAGGCACTACCATACGCTTATTGTTACTCGTGTTCTTCTTGGATTTCTTGAAACAGCGATGTTCCCGTCTTGCTTCTATTTGCTTGGCACATGGTACACGCGTGATGAGGCGCAGAAGCGCTACAGCTTCTTCTTTGCGAGCACGTCCCTGGCAGGAGCTTTCGGTGGTCTCATTGCGTATGGCATGAAGAACCTCAATATGAAGCAGGGTCTAGAGGGGTGGCGTTGGATCTTTATAGTTGAGGGTGCAATCACCTCCGCGTGTGGAATTCTTCTGTTCTTCTTGATCGCAGACTTTCCCGAGCAAGCCAAATTCTTGAAGGGCAATGAGCGCGATTTTATCAAAGAAAAGCTGGCGTACGATATGGGCGAGTCCAATTTTGAGCATAAAACAACAGTGTCTGATATCCTCAAAGTGTTCAAAGATTGGAAAGTGATAATGGTTGCCTTCATGTACTTTGGCCAGGTGGTCGGCGCTTACGGATATGCCTACTTTTCGACTGCTATCATCAAAACTTTCGGATATTCTGCTGTGGATACACAGGTGTATTCGATCTATCCTTGGGTCCTTTCATTCGGAGGTAGCATGATATTTGCTGCGCTGTCCGATTATCTGCGACACAGATACCTATTCACTGCTTTCGCTGGTTGCTTGGGCATCGCTGGTTACGGCATTCTTTTAGGCACTAATCCTGGCATCGAAAACAGACATGCTAGATACGCTGCATGTTTTCTAATTTGCTTGGGAATGTATGGTGCCATGCCTTTAATTGTTTGCTGGGCTAACATGAATTTCTCCGGTCACACGCGAAAAATGGTCGCCTCGGCATTCCAGGTAGGATTCGGAAACATTGGCGGTATCATTTCAACCTTTGCCTACCGCACACAGGATGCACCATCGTATCTGCGAGGCCTTTGGGTTTCGCTTGGCCTGCTTCTGTTCAGCATGGCATGCTGCCTTGCCTATTTCATTGGGTTGATGAAGATTAACGCAAACCGAAATAATGGAAAAGAAGACGAGAAGTGGGCTGCCCTCAGCGAGGAAGAGCGCCAGGGCGCAGGCGACCTGAATCCTTCTTTCCGATACATGTATTAATGCAACGCTGTGATGATCACTAAAAGAACAAACTAATCTCAGTTATAATATTTTCTCTATAATCATTATGTTTCCCATATTCGTCATGAGCCCTCTTTCTATCGATCTACAGGGAGCAATTTCCACTCCTTCTCTCAGGTAACACCTGTGGATGCGAGATAGCCGCGTGCTGCCGGAATCGAGTTGATGGGGAGGCTCCTAAGCACGCAACAATTCCATTTGAGTAAGGTATTCTTTTTACTATGTACACATATATCTCAAGCTAAGCGGATGCGGTAGGGCTCTAGCTGCTTGAGGCTTGGCTTGCTAGGACTGCCCACAACGGGGTCTGTGCCGTTCATGGTTTTTGGGAAGGCTATGACGTCTCGCACACTCTTGTTGCCAGTGAGCATGGCTACCATTCGATCCAAGCCAATGGCAAGACCCGCGTGCGGCGGACATCCAGTCTCAAGCGCATCAAGAAGATGCCCAAATAGGTAGTCGGGATCGTTTATCCCGATGACGTTCTTTAGGATGTAGCGTTGGAGATTGCTATCATGGATACGCTGGCTCCCGCCGCCCACTTCGACGCCGTCGACAACAAGATCAAAATGCATAGCGCGGCATTTTAAAGGTTCTCCATTCTCCAAGAAACCATAACCATTCAAGTCGACCATGGTAAACGGGTGGTGAGTCGCTTTTAGTTGCTTAGGATCATAGATTGGGTAGCCATCGTCACTTAGACCTACCTCTATAGGCTCAAAAGAAGGAAACCTGTGCACCCATACTGCAACGCTCTCATTCCAGCCATCGGCTTCAGGTGTAGCAAGATATTGCCTGATTCTTCCCAGCGGTGTTGGGTTTTCATAGCTTAGCTCCTGTCGATCGCTGAACGCAATCACATCCCCAACACGGATATTCATATCGTCAGTGAATTGGCGAAATATCTGGGGCCACTGGAGAGCCTCTGAATCCGTATAAACAACCAGCTTCTCAACAGCCTGCTTGAGTTGGGGCTCGGACTCGAACCGAATCAAATTTACGCGTGGCGTTGTGTTTGCAAGCTCTGCGGGAAGGCTTTGCGACACTTTCATGGCTTCTATCACTGGAAACTCCGCATTTCCACGGGACGTGACTCCATCAAGTCTCCAGAGTCTAAGGGGTGAGCGCAGATCTGGCTTATCGATACCGTAGTGAGAGATACACTCTTCGTACGTTAGCTTTGCAAATTCGGAGTGCGATACAGAGAGGTTCTCTTTTCCGGGGGAACGCAGAATCCGACCTACCGAGGCCCAAGCGGCAAGCACAACCTGCTCCACCGCGTGCTGTACTTCTTGTGGTCCGGCAAAAGCCATCTCCATGTCGAGTTGGGTGAACTCAGGCTGGCGGTCAGCGCGAAGGTCCTCGTCTCTGAAACATTTAGCCACCTGGTAGTACTTATCAATTCCGGAGGCAATGAGCAGCTGTTTGTACTGCTGCGGGCTTTGAGGGAGGGCGTACATGAATCCCTTGCGTCGGGTGGGAACCAGAAATTCCCGGGCGCCCTCTGGCGTGGACTTGAACAATATAGGCGTCTCCACCTCGGTGAAGCCCAGGTTGTCGAGCACAGAACGACACGTTCGCACAATCGCCGCGCGTTTGCGCAAGATCTGCTGGAACCGCGGTTGTCGGAGCTGGATATAGCGGTACTTGGGAGGCCACTCCTTTGTTTCTTCGGCTTGAAGCTCGCCTGGCTTGAGGTTTGCTTCGTTCAATACATGGACACGGCTAACGTGCAAGTCTGTACCGCGACGCGAGCACTCAACCGCGAGCACAGAGTCCGGCTTGAGGGAGCGCAGCGCACTGGGGTTCTGCGTGTCGATGAGCTGTGTGATGCTTCCGCTTGCGTCACGCAACGTTGCGAAAGTGAGGTTCTTGTTTAGTTGTTTGGCCCGACGGTGCAGCCAGCCCTGAAGGACAAGCGGCGAGTTTTCCGGGGCCACTTTCGATTCGGCGACCGTAGCAGTGGCCCGTGGGGCCCGCAGCTTAGCTGCCAGGGCCTCTAACTTCGGCAGCACTGCCATGCGGCTGGGTCCCATCTCAGCGTGCAGCTAACAAGCTTGATGCCTGGCCTCTTTTAGTCGCGACTAACGCGAGCGTCAATTTAGCAAACTGGCGACGCGGATCGGTTCAGCTATATTGATGAAAGGCTCACAATCAAAAAAGCTCTTCAAGCCGCTATGCTAGAGCTAGTTCAACTGTCCAGCCAGGTATTAAACGTGGGATGCACATGCATATAAGATCTCTTCCCGCTTCAAGATAGAGTTGGGGCTATGGCGTAATGGTAGCGCTTCTGACTCCAGTTCAGACGGTTGAGGGTTCGATTCCTTCTGGCCTCACTTCACTTGCTCATATTATTTTTGCCTGACTCTTGATAAAACCAAGTCCTGGCGGGTCGCATACTTTTACCACTTCCTCGCTAAACGTTTTCGTGCACTCTAACCAAGTTCACCTTCATCCACACACGTCTTCTTCCTTCTTTCGACGGAGCTCTTCCTCCTTCCAGTTTCGCCGCCGCCCCACGTAATCAGCGGCGTGTAATCAGTAGCGTGTACCCTAGGGTGCTGTGCTAGACGCCATCGGCAACATCTATCACGACCACCAGCTCGCACGGAGGCAATGGATTTGCAAAGGTTAGTGAGCCAAGCAGGAGGCCTAGGCGCGCTCAGCGGCCTGACCGGTGCGACTGTCGTCGTCGATAATAGTGAGACCGTACACATATCGTCTCTGGCGCTGCTGAAGATGCTGAAGCACGGCCGCGCTGGCGTGCCGATGGAAGTTATGGGTCTGATGCTGGGCGAGTTTGTGGACGACTTCACGGTGCATGTGATAGACGTGTTTGCGATGCCGCAGAGTGGCACCGGCGTGTCTGTCGAGGCGGTGGACGAGGTGTTCCAGACGCGGATGATGGACATGCTGCGCCAGACGGGCCGCGATCAGATGGTGGTTGGCTGGTACCACTCGCACCCCGGATTTGGCTGCTGGCTGTCGAGCGTGGACATCAGCACGCAGCAAGCGTTTGAGCGGCTGAATCTGCGGGCGGTGGCAGTGGTTGTCGACCCGATCCAGAGCGTGAAGGGCAAGGTTGTGATTGACGCGTTCCGGCTCATTCCGCAGAGCGTGATCATGCTGGGCCAGGAGCCGCGGCAGACCACGTCGAATCTCGGGTACCTGAACAAGCCGAGCATCCAGGCGTTGATCCACGGGCTGAACCGCCACTACTATTCCATCAACATCAAATTCAAGAAGACGCCGAGCGAGGAGCAGATGCTCCTGAACATCCACAAGGACGATTGGGCGTCGGGCCTGCAGATCCAGCCGTTTGCGCAGCAGGAGAAGAGCAACGAGCGCGCGGTCGGCCAGCTCGTGAAGCTGGCCAACCAGTACACCCAGCGCGTTGCCGAGGAGCGCGAGCTGACCGACGAGCAGCTCAAGACGCGGTATGTCGGCCGCCAGGACCCCAAGAAGCATCTAGAGGATACCGTGAATGAGCGGTTGGAGGAGAACATTGTCTCGTTGCTGGCAACAAACATCGACCGCGTAGGATTCAAGTAGTCCGTAAAATATGTAGATTACATCGTCATACTCAAACATGCGCCCGCAGTTTGCAGCCTGCAGCCTGCAGCCTGCAGCCCGCCGCTGCGGCGCCGAGGCCGTCTTTGCCAGCTGAAGTGCTTTTACCTATATTACAATACAGTTTACGGCGATAGCTTGAACAGCTCAACTCCGTGCGCCCCAGCTATTAGCCCGAGCCCGCGCGGACCGTTGACGTCGAGGCAGCGCGGTGTCGCGGGCGCCGTGTGCTCTCGCAGCATCTGCTGCGTATTCACGTCGTAGAAGCACACTCCGGTCTGCGAGGTCACCAGCAGCGAATCTGGCCGGCAGAACGCAAGCTCGCGACCCCCCTCGGCCGGCTGTGCACCGCCAGGCGGCGCGTACGCCTTGACGTTTATTTTATCGGTGACATTCACCATCCGCGTATGGCCCGTGACGAAGGTTGCCACTGCAAACTGCGCATTCGGACTGAACTTTGCGTACAAGATGGGCGTGAGCTCCGCCGCGCCGCTGAGAATGCGCAGCGCCATCCCGTCAAGAGCATCCCAGATCCGCATGTAGCCGTCGTGGCTCGCAGAAAGAACCAGCCGCCCGTCATAGCTGAAATCCACAGACACCACCGGGCGCGAGTGCGCGTTCAGCAGCTTATACAGGCTGCTTCCTTTCACGTTCCACAGCACCACCTTCTCGTCCACGCTTCCTGAGGCGATCATCGTGCCCCGCGGATTGAAGCACAGCGAAGTGACCGCGGCCGCGTGCCCGCGCAGCACGCGCCGCGGCCTCAGGCTCCACTCGCCGTCGTCAAGCTGCTCCGCGCGCCACACAACCACCACACAGTCCTCTCCCCCCGTAGCGAGATGCCGGCCGGTGGGTGACCACGCGATCTCGTTGATCGGCCGCTGGTGGAACTCGCCAACGGCAAGCTCGCGGAGCGCGGCCTTCCTGTCAAACCCGTCCGCAAGGAGAAGCCTCAGCAGGGAATCTTTGCCAGATGCGCATGCTACAAGCTTTCCGTCGGGACTAAAGCGAGCTATATTCATCCATCTCTTACTCCAGTGAGCGAGCTTCGCGTCAGGTCTCACACACCGCACGCGGAGACTATCTGGAGCATCTCGAAGTAGGCGTCGCGATCACTACATACGCGTAGTGGCGGGTACTTCCCAAGCGCTGCCCGTAACCACCATCCACCATCGCACCGACTAACTGAGTAGCCAAAGCCGTGTCGCCAGTTAGCAGTAGTTGTGGTCTCGATGAGTATTGTACCCCAGGTTGATGCCTCGGCAGCAACGCTGCCCCCTCCTAAATCCCTGGTGCTAGACGACGCAGCGATGCCTGTGGCGCAGCGCGTCAACGACGCACACCCGCTCGAGGCGCGCGTGGCGAATTGGCGCGCCAACGAAGAAGCCTTCAAAATGCAGCTGCTCATGCGCACGCAGGGCGCGGCCGAGCCTATCCGCAGGCAGATGGAGCTTCAGACCGTTGCTAACACGGGGTTTGTTCCAGCGGTCGTTGGCGGACCCTCCAGCCTGCATCTCGACATCCTAAAGAACCAAGATGCTTCCCTGGACTGGGAGGACGTTTACCAAGATGAGGCGTCTGGTTTCGACTTCCACAAAGAGCTGCGCACGCGGATGGGATTATAAGTTGTCGGCTCATATACCACCGTTCACCACCGTAAAATAACGTGTATCAAGCCCAGTTTGGGTCAAATATGGTTGGATATTGTCAAAGTCTACTGATCTCTTTTTGTTCGGCTCAGGGAGGTCTAGTCCGAGATTTGTTCTGGACTCGTAGGCTGGATTAACCTGCCCGGTATGGGTGACGGCGCCTATATTCACAAATCAGCGGTGTGCTCAGCGATGTGCTAAATTCTCATAATTTTCGTTATCTACGTGTGCTTGCGCAACTGAACCGCCGCGAAACCGCGGAACGAATCGTGTGTGCGGTGGTGGGTGGTGCTTACTTAACAGTGGCCGCCTATGCTTAAAGAGGGACCGCGCGACCACAGCCAATGCCACATTTCCCAATTTGAAAAAAAATCTTTGCCGCCTTCTCAGACATCCCGCGTCTAATTATGTCCTACAACTCTTCGTTTCCTCTCTATAACCCGAGCGTCGGTAGCCTCTACCACGCTGCCACAAATCCGGGCGGCTCCATTGGCCAGCAGCGCCGCTCGACCTCAGGCACAGCCGCAGACCCGTTTCGTACCGACACAGAGCCGCTCAGCTCCCACCCTTCGCCCTCTTTGGACCACTATGCTTCCCTGAGTGCGTCCCGACGCACCTCCGCCGCTTCCACTGGCTGGCCACTCAGCGCGCGCAGCACGCCCATCCCTGGCGCGGTAGGCGACACGCGACAGCTGGGTGGCCACGGTGCGCGCAGCCCGTCCATGAGAGTGGCCACGCCGCTGGGAGATCCCGGAGCCTTTGCCGGTGAACAGCCGCAGCCAACCATGGGGTTCGCTAGCACTAAGGGTTACCTCTCAAGCGGTGGGCCGCAAACTGGAGCGCTGGGCTCCTCCAACTTACTGCAGCATGGCATAAAGGCCAATACAGCCGAGCCCGATGCCGGTATCTTGAATGTCGGAGCGCTGGGGGACTCGCGCGCGTTCGGTGCTCAGTCGGCTATTGGCAGTGGCACCTTAGCCGCGCCAGGTGGAACCGTTGGTGACACCTACGCGCCCCCCATTACCCCCGGCCCGGACCTTCTTGCATCCAGGGGCGCTCCGCCGCCACCGAACTGGGTCTACATCGACCTGTCGGGATCCTGGCAGGGACCATTCCCCAGCACCCAAATGGCCGAGTGGGTGTCGTTCTTCACCGACACCGTCCTCGTCAAGCGCGAGCAGGACCCTCAGTTCCTGGCTTTTGGCCTGCTCAAGCAAGTAACGCGCACGGACAACCCCTTCCGCTTGTCCTTATCCCCAGACGTGTGGGCGGCGCTCATCCAGACTGCGCTGATGGGCTTTACCGACCCTAGCATTGCGCTCGGCTCGCAGCCTCCTGAACCCTTGAATCCTGTGGGCACACCCAATAGCATATCATCACCGGCTCCCATCCGGCCGCCTTCAGTACAATCCGGTGGAGCTGACTCCAAGGGACTGGATCCCCAGCCGACCACGCCGACCCCGAACCATGGAACGGGTGCAACTGATGGAAGCCCACAGATAGTCGAGTCGTCGCTGGCCGACCTCTCGCTATCACAACCTGGTCCGATAGGAACTCCGGTGTTCGCGGATAACAATGAGAACGCCCATGAGTCTGAGATTCTCGATGAAACGGCGTTCTTACGAGTAAGGGCGCCTGCCACTGAGAACGCCGCTCCCTCCGATGGTGTTCCCGTCAAATCTCTACGAGCCTCACCAGGTGCTGGCGCTGCACACTTCAGCAGAGTGGATAGCCAGAGCCCGGCCCACACGCAGACGCAAGCTGCTAAGGCTGCCCAGACTCAGGCTCAAGCCAGCGGCACAGCGGCGCTTGCTAATGCCGACTTAGAAGCGGCATGGGCGCAGCATGAGGCGGCACGAGTTGAGGCCGCCGCAGCCTTAGTTGAAGCACAAGCAGCCTTCGCGGAGGCAGCTAAGGCAAGAGCTGAGATTGAGTCATCTAATGTGGAAGCCGCGAATCTGGAAGCAGCACAAGGGCAGCTGTACGCTCAGGCTTTGGTGGGCGCAGCACCAGCGCCAGCGCCAGCGCCAGCGCCAGAAAGTCCTGCTAAGCAATCGACTGAGCACACTCCCAAACAGGCCTCGCACCCGAAAATTGTGTCTCCACGCCCGGAGACTGTCGCTCCCATCATCGATCCGTGGAAGAGACCGTCGCTCCAGGCAATGAGTCTCGCCGAAATCAAGCAGAAGGAGATGGAGAAGCAGAAGAAGCCATCGGAGACACCAGGCCCCCGTAAGGTGCAGGCGAAGACTTGGACCCAGCTGCCTCTTGGAGGTGGCTCGGCAGCTGGCACCATCGATGCCAGAGCCCTCGGATCTCAGGGGCTGACCTGGAATCGCACACCCACGGCTGCTGCCCCCAAGTCTTTAGCCGAAATCCAGAAGGAGGCACAGGCAAAGAAAGTGCAGGCGAAACAGACATACTCGTCAGCGGCAGCAGTGACCGGCTCTGGCCCGGCCTTGCCCCCGTATGCCGGTCGGTTCAGCGTTCTGGACTCAAGCTCGCGGCCCAAGAATCAAACGCCCCCTGTACAGCAACAGCCTTCTCAGCAGCATCCTCCAAAGCACCACCAGTCTGCTCATAATCAGCAAGCTGCCGGCCACCAGTCCAAGGCGAGCCGCGCGCAGTCCAAACCTATACCTTCGGTGACCGCCGCGGCTAGCCAGGCACGGCCCTCAGATGAGCTTATCCAGTGGGTAAAGGTATCTCTGAAGGGACTATCTCGAGAAGTGGATCCCATGGAGCTTCTGGACGTGTTTTTGTCGCTTCCGGCGAACAATGAGGCCAAGGAATTCATCGCAGAGAGCATTTACACGTACTCCAAGACCTTGGATGGAAGACGCTTTGCACAGGACTTCCTCACGCGCAAGAAGGAGGCGGAGCAATCAATGAGGTCTGGCGAGACGTGGAAGGATGTGCTGAACCGCTTCAATCCCAATGTCGAGCAAGACCCGTCGTTTAAGGTTGTCACAAACAAACGCGTGAAACCCATTGCTCGCCCCGAAAGCATGCGCATATAATTTTGATAGGCATACTGATGATATCAGTCAATTAGCTAGATGGCTATAAACTAGTTGAGAGCATTAATACTTGAACTTGTTGCTGTGTACGAGGTTCTTTCGGATACCAGTAAGCTCGCCTTGGTACGGTCCCTGCTGCTCTTGGTACACTCGCCGCACACCCTTGATCTTCTTTTGGGCGGCCTCGTACCGAACGCGCTTCTTAACGCGAGCATTGCGGTTCTCCTTCTTTCGCTTCGGTGTCAAGCCCTTGTTCTTCTCAATTTGGTAGTTGATAGCACGCTTGTCAAGGTTGGGGTTCTCTGCTAGATACTCAGCAACGCGGCCAGCGCGAGCAGCTTCTTTAGCGTCGGCAAACTCCTTTCGCCGTTTCTCTTTCGCCGCCTCCCGCTCCTTCTTCACTTGGTCATAAGCAGAGGTGGAGCGGTCAGAAGTGGGCCCTGAGGCACCATCAATATCCTCCATGTAGTCGTTGTCAGCACCAAAGTCGTCGTCATCCTCGCCCAACACATCCTTCGCTTCTTGTCCGCGCTTTTGGGCTTCTTTCATGAGACGCTGACGCCTCTCAAACTCACGCTCGCGGTAAGGAACGTCCATGTCGCCAGTCGTATCAACATGCTTGGAGGCATCGTTTTTGCCGATTTGAGAAGTGTAGAACCGCAGGCTCTGCTTGTTTTTCGCGCGCTGCTGCTGCTCGATCGTATCAGCAGTCTCGTCATAATCGCCCACAGCAGCCAACTGCTTAACCTTTGACTTGGATCCGGGTCTGGCAATATCAAACTCATTTTCGCTCGCAGATTCGCTCTCCGCATAGCTAGCAGAGTCCCTCGCAGAGTCACTTGCAGCATCGCCAGCATCAGATGAGTCGAGTGCCGCATCAGAATCAGCAAGGTCGCTAGCGGCATCAGACGAAGTGGCGGATGCAAATGACATATCCGCTGCTTTTTCAGCTTCGGGTTCTTTTGAGCTTTGAATCTCAGTGGCGGTAGCGGAAACAGCCCTCTTTGAGGGGGTGTTCTTGCTCCTCGACGCGTCGAAGTCCTGCCATAGCTGTCGCGCAGTAAGAATTGCCTCATGCACCGGATGCTCCTCAAGCTCTGTAAGGCCTTTGATATTTCCCTGCTTGACGCGCTCGCTAAAAAGAGCGAAAAACGAGTAAATCATTCCCATGTACGTACGTACCGTCGCGGTGCCCAGTTCCTTCATACGCTCATCTGAAGCAGTTTCGACCAGGACCTCTTGCTCCCACTTTTGGCACTTCTCGAGCTCATGAGCCAACAGTGAAATCACAGGAAACCGGGTCTCAATCAGGTCTCGCCGCTCGTCTGCCGTCATGGAAGAAGCATCTATTATTTGAGCCTGATCCTCTATAACAAGCTCATCAGCTGCAGCCTGGTCTTTCCAGCCCGCCAAATCGTCTTCATCAACAAAGTCTCCATCTTCCATCTCCGCGAGCTGCTTGCGTTGAAGCCGGAGAGCTTCCTCCTCTTCCTCTTCGCTCGCACCTTCATCTTCGCCAAGATCGTCCTCACCGCCGAAGTAATTATCTCTCGTCTCTCCCCAATTTTCGTCTTCATCGAGGGTCTCACGAGCATCTTCATAGTACTGTTCTTGTCCTTCATCGCTGTCGTCCTCCTCGGCTCCACTGGGGGACCCCAGAGCCATGACTTCTTCATCGCTCATCTCAAAATCATCATGGCCGGCTTGATTCAGGCCCGCCTTAGCATAAAGCTCTCCTTCTCGTGCATCCTCATATCTCTCTAAGCCATCAATTTCGCTGTCGCTGCTCATTCTTCTGAAATTGATCTGCGCAACAATTCTCGCTGTGAAAGAATGGCTGTCCAAAATTTATTGCCAAAAAATTATCTAAGCAGTCATATCCCCGGACACACACACCAGCGTTGTAATATATAGTGGGCCAGTACATAGGTGAGCAGCACTCGCACTAATTTAAGTACTTTCTATGCCACTTACCTTTCTCAATTGCTTGGCAGCCTTGTGTGATCCCGGCGTTCGCGCCAAGCTTGCAAAACAGTAGATTGCTAAACGGAGCTAAGTCTCTTCACAGAGAGTTTAGCTCGTTATATAAAACGGACAGCGCAATTCTGTCTGGCTCCTCATACTTGCTGAATATAATGCAACGGGCTCAAGGGTGAAATCATGCACAAAGACGCGGGTCAATACATTTTAGAGAGCTGT
The DNA here is from genome assembly GCA_030579755.1 of Entelexis gropengiesseri. Lineage (NCBI taxonomy): Eukaryota > Fungi > Ascomycota > Dipodascomycetes > Dipodascales > Trichomonascaceae > Entelexis > Entelexis gropengiesseri. The sequence goes on along the minus strand of JAKTRO010000014.1, from coordinate 31,332 downwards.
GTTTACCTGTCACGTGCTTTATGAGATCGAGGAGGCGCGCGCACACGCTAGTTCTGCTGCGCGTTTTTATTGTCCGGGATTTAGGACATTCAGCCGCATAATTGTAATTAATGATATTTGACTCAACAGGAACTCGGGGTTTGCGGCTGGAGGTCCTAGAGGGTGATGATTTGCCAGCATATTAGGTCAAGAAAATGTGCGTCAATACATAATATAGATATGGCTACATATGCTAAGCTCAGGCTCGCCAATTGCCGAACTCGATAGCACAATAAAAACTGCATGCAGCTCGCATAATCTCTTCTATGGGACAAATCATGCGTTTTTCTCCAAATTTTCCAAAGGTTCGTGGGTAACGAGAGCAGCTCCGCCTATAGCTCTTACAGGAAAATTTTTCCTGTATGCATCGGCAAGTGCATGCAGCGGAATATTGTTTACAGCCATGCGTTAACATCCGCGTTGGCAAAGACGCCAGTTGATTTGTCACTAATGTGTCGAATGTACTTCTGGCGCATATTGCTCATTAGTAAGCCTAGCTTACACCCTTCGATGAGGACGCCATCGTTCATCTGGTGATAAAGCGATAAGCGTAGGCGACCGTTGGCGATGTCAAAATGGCAAAAGATGTAATGCCTGTATTCAATGACCCCTTGGAAGACTGTATATGATGCATTTTGCAGCTCAAAATTGTGCTCATTGAACAGTGCGTGATTGTCGCCTCGCTTTCAGCCGGCATTTCTTACAATGGCTGATAAAGAAGAAGACGCACTTCACTGTCGGAATTTTACCCCTTACCCATGAGGATGATGTCATATTGCCCGGGTGGCAGTTTGGCTGGGTTACGCCATAGGTTGATCCCACACGTAGCTAGGGATATATAAACGACTGAATCCGCGGTGCCACGTTAGGAACTTGAGATCCGTCCAAAATTCAACAACAATGTTTGGCGCGCTCAAAGGATCCAAAAAGGCACCTGTACTGATTGTTCTCGGCGCCGGCGTGAGCCTCGCGCTCGTCCGCAGCTTTGTCTACCGTCCTGTGAACAAGAAGGACGAGTCAGACCTTCTCGTGCCGGTTGAGCGCTCTGGAGGAGGCCTCTAAGCATATACCTCATGACCTCGCTGAAAATGAGACCCTAGGCTGTCACAGCCGTTCACTGCCACCAGCTTGCTTGGTCGGCAGCAACGCATTTGAGTGGCAACTCTCTTAGTGTCTTCGCTACATAGTGATCTGCATATTTATTATATCTTGTCTCCGGTTCAAGTAAATCAATGAGAGATGACCGCTTCGCTGCAGGCGCTTCTGAACAGGCTGAAACCTTGAAACCTTGTTCGGATCTCATAAGTAGGGGCGAGACACCATTACACGGGTACGCCTAGCCAATTTGCGAAACTGAATGCGGCCCTCAAATCAGGCTTGCTACATAATTGTTGTGCAATAGCTAAGGACTTCTAAAGACTCACGTTATCCACCGTCGAATCCGCTTGAAGCCGTTCTCGAGAGGAGTTCCATTAATAATTATTGGGTGTCAACTTTTTTCAGGGCGGGTGAAGTAAACTAACAGCAGCACGCCAGAATTCGTAGTGTCTACGCCCGTGAATGACGGTCGGCGAGTGGTGGCCGCTGGCGCGCGGTGTCATCATTTTATTGCAAGTTTCATTCCTAGTCTATGAGATTTCCAAGCGCGTTCGCCCGCGACGAGCCAAACACATTTCGAGTGCTCGGGACAGTATGAGTGAGAAGAAGCCTGAGGATAGCTTGTTGACACAAGAAAAAGTCAAGAGCGCTCCCATCTATGCAGTCGATTTCACTTCGTCTGGTTCGTCCTCCGTTATTAGAAACATTGGCAACAACAAGGCGGCTGTCCCGCTTAAGCCACGGAAGATGGTCAAAGGCAAAGACGCTTCTTCCATGAAGAAACGGCTCATGCGATATGCGATTGCCGACGTAGACACACCTACCACCATTTTCTACTCAACACTAACCGGGTCCAGCGAGCGTTATGCTAAGAAGCTCAAGGAAAAGCTTGGTGCAGTGCTTTCGCAGCCAATTGAGCTATTGAACCTGGACTATCTTGATGACCTTGATGAATACTTTGTATCTCCGAAGCCGTCGCTTCGGGACAGCTTGTATTTGTTTGTAGTCCCCAGTTACGAGACTGAGTCGCCTTTGGATTACTTCGTTGAGCATCTCCGCGAGACTTACAACGACTTTCGCGTCGACTCCGCACCTCTCCGCAATCTTGCGGGTTTCTCTGTGTTTGGCATTGGTGATTCGGAGGGCTGGCCTGAGGAGAAGATGTTTTGCTACCAGGCGCGCCAGGTTGATAAACTTCTTGGCAAGCTCGGCGGGCGGCGTGTATTTCCGATGGGTAGCGGCTGTATCAAGACATCGATTGATGCTTCGTTCGACGAGTATGTGGAGCACTTGACTCGCGAATTGAGGGATCCCACGGCTATCACGGAAATCGCTGCTGAGGACCTTGTAGACAGTGAGGATGAAGAGGAGGCTGAGCCTGAGCCCATAGAATCGGACGTGATGGATGTGGAAGATATGGGCCGCTCAATCACGACCTCTGCAACTAGCGTCAGTTCGAGCATGCAGCCCAAAATAGTGAAAAATGGCAAAGAAATGGTCGCCAAGGACTCCCCAACGTTCAAGTCCTTGACGAAGCAGGGGTACACTGTGGTTGGCACGCACTCGGGCGTGAAGATTTGCCGGTGGACGAAAAGTGCTCTTCGTGGCCGCGGATCTTGCTACAAATTTGCGTTCTATGGCATTCGCAGTCATCTTTGTATGGAAACCACTCCTTCGCTTTCGTGTTCAAACAAGTGTGTGTTCTGCTGGCGCCACGGTACCAACCCGGTGGGCACCACCTGGCGCTGGCAGGTTGATCCGCCCAGGCAAATCCTCGATGGTGCTCTCGAGGGCCACTACAGAAAGATCAAGGAGATGCGTGGTGTGCCTGGTATTCAGGCTGCCCGGTTTGCTGAGGCCTTTCGAGTGCGCCACTGCGCTCTATCCTTGGTTGGAGAGCCGATTTTCTACCCCCACATTAACGAATTTTTGGAGATGCTTCACCACAAGCACATATCGTCCTTCCTTGTGTGCAACGCGCAGCATCCGGCGGAGCTCGCAGCTCTCAAGCGCGTGACGCAGCTGTACGTATCTATCGACGCTAGCGACAAGGAGTCACTGCGGAGGGTGGACCGTCCTCTGCACCGAGACTTCTGGGAGCGCTTGGAGCAGTGCCTTGACATCATCCGATCTAAGTCGGAGCAGCGTACGGTCTACCGCCTGACTCTTGTAAAAGGGTTCAATGCCGATGATGTAGTCGGTTATGCCGACATGATTGAACGCGGCAGGCCCTGCTTTGTTGAAGTGAAGGGCGTCACGTTCTGCGGCACCTCGTCCTCCAACACGCTGCGCATGTCGAATGTGCCATTTTATGACGAGGTTCTGGCCTTCGTCACTGCGCTGGATGCCGAGCTGAAGTCGCGCGAGCTCGACTATGGACTGGCCACCGAGCATGCACACTCATGCTGTGTGTTACTTGCTCAGAATCGGTTCAAGATCAACGATAAGTGGCACACCCACATAGACTACCCTCGCTTTTTCGAGTTGCTCGAGTCCGGTAAGCCGTTCGGGCCAATGGACTATATCGCCGAAACGCCTGAGTGGGCATGGTTTGGTTCCGCAGAGGCGGGCTTCAACCCTGAGGATATCCGTCACCGCAGAGGTAAGCCCATTGAAAACTAGGCCGCTAAAAGCACGCCTATCTGAATGCTAAAAACACTGCTAGCTACTATAATTCTTCAAAAGATTCAGATTCAATAAAGCTGTCTGCTCACTGCTTGATACCACGATCCGTTAGATTGAGTCCCGTTCGTAAACTTGTTTAGATCAAGGCGCGAGTGATGTGGGCACATGACATTTGCCTCCTCCCTCTCTACTTCTGAGGGCGACCACTAGTGAGAGGCGGGCCTTCCAACTAATGCAATTCAGTGGGTCACGCATTGCCAGCCGCTGTATCCGACCCAAAGGAGTAAGGTGTGCAAGTTCTGCAGGTGGGCCCCCAGGTGACAGAGTTGCGCAGGCCCTTTCCGATAAGCTCAGCGAGCTGCAGAACGACCAGCGGCGGTTCGAATATGAGCACCAGCGAGTGATTGGCCTGACATCGATTCCGCGGGGCGCCCCCAAGTCAGCAAAAGTGCACGCTGAGGTCAAGCCGTGGGACGGAGAGGAGCACTATACCGAGTCGAGTCGGCGGATGCTGGAAGACTCGATCAAACCGCTAAAGCTCACGCGCTCTCAGCGGCTCAGCAACGCACGAGAAAACGCCCTGGACTACGCATACAATAAGTCGGCCGGGCCCACGCATAAAGAGCGCTTGAAGAGTGAGAGCAGTAAGAAACATCGGCGTGCATTTGGAGCAGGGACAGGCGGATCAGCGGTTAGCGGGTTGAGCAGCGGCGGCTGGATCGAGTCCGCTGCCTCGCAAGAAATCGAAAACGCTATTGCGCGCGGCCAGTTCGAAGGCATTCCCAGGGGGCCAGATGCACTCGACAGCAGGCGAGGGTTGCTGGAGACTAGCCGCAATCCAGAGCTCGACTTCACAGAATACTTGATGAACAATATTATAAAGAAGCAAGGGGGCGCTCCGCCTTGGATCATGAAGCAGCGAGCAGTGTCGGACCGAATTGAAGCATTTAGAAATCAGATTCGACTACAACTTCAAGAGCGTCTTGTCCATAGGCTTGCCGAGTTAAGCAAGCAAGATCTTCACAAAGCGCAGGAGCTGTCTACTAAAATCGACCGTTACGATGCAGAGTGGGAGAGCACGCATGCACTGTACCATCATGAAAGTATTGAGGATATAAACCGCCAGATACGAGGGTACAACTTGCAGGCCCCGACCACTGCACGGCGAGGCTACTTATCGGTCGAAGAGGAGATCGCGCGGTGCTATGCGGGAGTAGCAAGCGGTCTCGACCTCGCGCTAGCGAAATATTTGGGCGCTCTTCGGGTTCATAGGGCAGATACGGGGAGTCTGCATCGCTCAATGCCACCACTAGAGCCTCCTGAAAAGCATTATGGGCTGCGGCAGCTTTTCAGAGATATGCTGGGGCGGTCTTCGACTTGATCCACGCGTGCTGAAGGCGGTTAGTTAGCACTTAGGTTTATACCTTGTAGGCTCGGACCCTTACAAACGGCCGGTCCATGCACAAACAGGATTCAATTTGCGGATTGAAAAAAGCCAGGTGTCACGAGCCTAGCTCAATTTCAGCCGCTTTTAAGGCTCGCCTTCCCGATCTAGTCGGCTCGGCGGACCAACGTCGCCAGAGTGGGCACCCACGTGAGCTTACTCTCTCCTAACGAACACGTTCGCGGTGAAAGTTTACTTTAATGAAAGTCGCGTTTCTGCACCCCGACCTAGGGATAGGTGGGGCTGAACGCCTTGTTGTGGATGCGGCTTTAGCAATGAAGGCACTGGGGCATGATGTGACGATCTTCACGTCGCACCATGACCCGCATCACTGTTTCGATGAGACGCGTGATGGCACGCTCAAGGTGCGCGTGCTTGGCAACAACATATTCCCTCGCAACGTGGTGGGGAAGCTCGCGATAATGTGCGCGATCCTACGGCAGCTCCATCTGGTGCGCGACCTGGCCGCCAGCAAGGAGGAGTTCGATCTGTTCATAGTGGACCAGCTATCGGCAGCGATCCCCTACCTTCGCGTCGCGTTCCCAAACGCCCGCACTCTTTTGTACTGCCACCACCCGGATCTGCTTCTGACTGATCGCAAGACTCTGCTCAAAAAGATCTATCGCTACCCGTTTGACACCTTTGAGCGATGGACAACGGCGCTGAGCGACCAGATCTGTGTTAATAGCGACTACACTCGCCAGGTGTTTTTCAGCACGTTTGGCAAGGACAATATGCCGGACCCCTCGGTTGTTTATCCTGTTGTTGATGCCGCGATGCCGCTGGCGGAAGTTCCATCTGGCGACCCGATGTACGCCAAGCTCAATCCGTTTATCGAGAACAAGGATGACAGAAGGCTGCTGCTCTCAATCAATCGGTTTGAGCGCAAGAAGGACGTGGATCTTGCCATCGAGGCGTACAGCCTGCTGCTGCATGCCCACCCCGACGCGCGCAAGCACTTACTGGTTATCGCTGGTGGCTACGATGAGCGAGTGATCGAGAACATCGAATACCACGACGAGCTGGCGAAGCTGGCCACGACGCTCCGGGTCCCGCACGCCACACGCATGCCGGGCCAGTCGTGGCATGACCTGGACCTGGATAAGGTGCGGATCCTATTTTTGCCGTCGGTCGGGTCGCAGCTCAAGGACTATCTGCTGCGAGGAGCGGCCCTGCTCCTGTACACGCCGACTAATGAACACTTCGGGATTGTTCCGCTCGAGGCGATGCGCGTGGAGACGCCCGTGCTTGCAACCAACACCGGCGGCCCACTGGAGACGGTTGTGGACGAGAAAACCGGATGGCTGCGGCCTGGCGACGTGGAGGCCTGGTACCGTGTGATGCGGCCAGCGGTCATGCAGCTCCCGATGAGCGAGCTGCGGCGCATGGGAGCGGCGGGGCGCGAGCGCGTGCTCGAGCTGTTCACCTTTAAGAACCTCAAACAGCAGTTGAAGAGCCTGTCGCAGAAAACGCTGGAGACGCCGCGCAAGAACGAGGGCTCGGTTGTCACCCACATCAAGCTTGTCACCTTGGGCATTGTGTTGTTTGCCCTTGCGTGCGGAGCATTTGCCTTACTGATGGCGCTCGCGCTTTTGTGGGTGTGGCCGTTTCTGCTTGAGTCGACCCAGTGGTGAGCGGGCCCCAGTGGTGAGCGGGCTTGATCGAAGGCCGTTACTGTAATAACCTGGCTATGCATATATACTTATCAAACTTGCAGTATGGCCTACTCCCGCTTGGCCCGATCTGCAGTGATGCGGGTCCAAGCGTTGATGTGAGTTCTATGAGAATATGCGCTTGCGGGCAGCAGCGCCTTGGTATCGCATCCGGGCCCTACGCCTGCGCAGGTCTATTTTCCGGTCTTGCGATCCTCGGGGCCAGCTCGGCCCTGCTGCAATGCCGCCGGCTGGGTCTTGGTCTTGGCGTGGGCTCGCGCCTGGGCCTGGACCCGAGCCTGAGCCTGGGCCTGAGCCTGGGCTTGCGTCTGGGCTTGAGCCTGGGGTTGAGCCTGCTCCTGCTGCTTCACCGCAGCGGGCTGCGACTTATTATTGGCATGCGCATGGGCCTGAGCCTGTATGCGGGCCTGCAGCTGGGCCTGAGCCTGGGCCTGCTCCTGCTGCTGCATCTGCTGCATTTTGGCCTGGTGCGCATGGGCCATCAAGACGGCCTGTTGCACGGCCGGAGCATGCACGGGGTTGAGCACGTCCGGGGTTGCCGGGCGGAACGCCAGCGAGCGGCCGAATATGGCGTCGCCGGTGGTGGCGAGGCGCCGCGGAAGCAGGGCCAGAGCAAGCATCTCGCGGAGCCGGAAGTTCTTGGACCTGGCCTGAGTCGCCACAACAACCTTCCTGTCGAGCGGCGGGCAGAACACGCGGGACATGCCCTCCATCACCTGCTGGACCTCGCGCTCCGGGTTCAGCTGGGCCTGCTCCTCGAGACGTTGGTCGGACTCTGCTTCGGCAGCCTGGACATCCGAGAGCGGTTGCTGCTGGCGCGAATGGTGCATGCGCTGGTAGTTCGCAAGCAGCTTATCGAAGGATACCGAGCGGCCCGTAACCGCCCGCTTTTGCGCCATTGAGTGGGCTTTGCACGTCAGTGAGCGCATGCAAGGCTGGCTGCTGGGCAGCGGCACGCCGCAGTGTTTATCGGGATTGTACACCGGTAGCGCCTTCTCCTTCGGCTGCTTGAGCTGGCGCGGCTGTTTCGGCTTGGCAGGCGCCGCGGCCTTCTCAGCCGAGGCGGTGGCCTTGGCCTTCTTGGGCGCCGGCTCATCGTCGTCGGCGCCGCGGCGCTTCCGCTTCGTGCGCGCGGTGGCCGAGGCCACTGCGGCCTCCGGCTCCGGCGTCGACGCAAAGCTCTCGGGGTCCTCTGTTTTCAGCCGCCGCACATTCCCGTTTGCGCTATTCGTCTGTTTTGCAGATCGATCACGCGTCGCGCACTCGGCGACATGCTCGGGAAACAGCGACCGGATGACTGGGCGGCGGCAATGCGTGCAGACGTCGCAGAGAAACTGCGCCCTTAACGTCCGGAGGCTCGGGAGCACGGAGCGCTCGAATTCGCGGATCTTGGGCTGCGCGGCATGGTGCTCGATGAACACCGCCCTAGCAGCATCGCGCCAAGACTGCTGCCGTTGTGGCGGCGGCGCGCCGTTATGGATAATGGAGGTGCCGTTCTCCGCCTGCGGAGAGGGTTTTACCGTCGGCTCCAGTACGCGCCGCGCTTGCGGGGATAGCGGACCTGCGGCTCGCGCCTTGGCAACAATAACCTGATCATCCCCAAGCGCGTCCATGCTCCGCGCAGTCGAAGCGCTACTGCGTGTGCTTTTTGCTTATCTGGGAAGGGGGTGGGGGTACGCCGCGTAACCAGATCGCGAATCCCGCTATGGTTCAGTGGTACCCGCAGTCGGTGCAAAGGGGGAAGAAGCCAGGGTAGTCAGGGCTGGTCAGGAGACCTGGGAGGTGGTGAGCTCCCAGGTGGGCGAGGTCCTGCGGCAGCGAATCAGTAAGGGCGGCCATGGGGAGAGGGGGGCGAATGTGAGGGTTGGAGGGCTAGGGAGCATATGAAGGCGGGGTTTAGGGTGGTAACGGAGGCCGATAGATACGCTCACGTGACCAATATACACAATGCTCTATGCGTATATTACTGCTCGTGCAGACAAGCTTTAGGCCGACTATACAACCTTTGATCTCTCTCAGCCTCTGCTGGTACAGTGCCTGGCTCCCGGATCTTGCTGCAATCCAGCCTGGGTCTTGCCGGTCTTGCGATAATCGCTGACCCAGTTTGGTGTCACGTTACTTCGCCGTCAGCAACGGCCCACTAAGAGATAGGGTTGGGGCCGCACTGGGGTTCGCTCTGGGTTAGGCGTGGGGCCACAGAGGGCCCACCGCAGCCTGCACTGCTGCCATTGTGGCCCGTGATGCGTGGGAAGGAACCACGCGAAAGGGTATACTCGATGGACTTAGAAGTGCCGTGTGCGATGGTACCGGGCGTGGGTGTTGGTAAGTAACGGGGCGGGGCGGTCAGGACTCTAGCATGTGAACACGCAAAGCGATGACCCACCCGCCGCCTTGGAGGCGGCACGCCAAAGTGATGACAAATGTACATGATCAAACTAGCGATTTATGCGCTCAAAGGTTGAGCACCTTAATGCCCATCACGTGGAGCCTGACTCGAAGCTTTGCTGCGAAGTTGGTTGATGCTCTGCGCTATTAAGGTAGTAGGTGTGTACACATGCAGTGTAGATCAGGGACATGGCCCCTAAACCTGCAACGATTTGAGGTTGGTTGGGGGCGGCCATCTGCGTGGCATAAATCAGGGGTTGGGGCTACAGCATGTGAGATGATGTAAAAAGCTTACCCTAGGTGACATTAGGGAAGAGGCGCAGCATATGAGAAGCCAACAATCCAGGTCTAGGGCGTTTGTGCACATGGCTCTGGATAGCTGCGCTAGCCCCCGGTCAACCGTCTGTGCGCCGCTGCATAGCCGTTGACTTGTGGATGGCCGCGCCGTAAGCAAACCCTTGTCGTCGGCATGAGCTGTGTGGCTCACAATGGAGTCACGATGCTTCAGCAATGATGCGGCGTAAGAAAAGCGAGCTGCGGGGTATTCGTATGCTGTCGCAACCTCTTCATCCCTTTCTTCGGCTATCCCACCATAAGCTGTCAATGAGTACATTTTACGATAGAGTCCGCCAAATTCGGTAGGGTAGCTTCAGAAAAACTCTTGGATAGTACATATGACCCTAGCCCAGCAAGCGGCTAGATCCAGCGGACATGGCCGAAAGCCCACGCGCGTGCCAGGCGCAATCTGGCCAGCCGTAATCTGGCTAGTAAGTCCGCGACCCTTGCAAGGGGTGATCACCGAACACTTGGGACATATACGGGGCCCACTTTTAACATGGGGCGGTTGGAAGTCCCCTAGGAAGCGGAACGAACATGGGTCCGTGCGCCGCCGCAGAAGATCCTGTCACCAAGTCTTAGCCAGCTATCCACTGCGGAGACTTAATGCGGCTAGATCTGCAGGGTGGAGACCCTCCCACCCCAGAGGGCGTGGGGCAAATGGATGCGCCGCACATCATCACCCGCAATCGTTACCTAAACGAAGGAGTGGGAGTTGGTACGGGCTCGTAAATGAGAAGTTTGTTGGCTCGACATATTCCAGGTTAGACCCCCCTTTTTTTTGTTTTGGTTCTCACACGAAATCCGTTTTACTTCTCCGAAGAAGGAGAAGCCTCCCCGCAACCGGCTGCCCTTCCCGCCAGTAAGCGCCGCGCAATGAGCAGCTCGATTGAAGGGGCCCAACAACACACGGTTGTGCAGAGGGCCTTCGTCTGCAAGCACTGCGGTGTGCAATGCCGGAGGCCTCAGGATCTGCGCCGGCATCTGCTGGCTCATACCGACGCTAGCTTCTCTTGTGAGAACTGCGGGCACAAGTTCACGCGGTTTGATACGCTCACCCGGCATAAGCGTGACAACTGCCACGGCCCGAGCTCTCAGACCACGCGCACTCACCTTCTAAACATGGGCCTTAATACCGCGCACATCCAAGATGGCTACCAACTCATCTCGCCGTCGGTCGAGCAGCGAGATGTCGTTATGAAAGACGCCGCCCACCACGACAATAAAATGTTTGGCGCTGTGCCCGCGTCCTCAGCCAACAATGCCACCATTGCTAGCTCTGAGACTCACCGCAGGACCAGCAATGGTGGATTGGGCGCGGGCAACCGCCACGCGCACAACGGTGCGGTGAACAGCGTCAGCAACGGTGGCTCGCCCCCCCTCTCGTCCTCCCACCAAAGCTCTAAGAACCGCCAGCGATCGGCTGGTCGAGCCAGCCCCCACCCCGGGCGACTGTCTAATGCTATGTTTAGCCACTTCCCGATTCCGCCGGCGGTTGCGAGGTCTAGCCGCATGGAACCGCTTGCGGTGAAATCAGACAACTCCCAGGCCGGCTCAACAGCTGATGCGCCTGGGGGATCTTTGCCGCCGGTTCCGCCGACGGCCGCTGCCTCGCCTCCTCGAATTGAAATGGGGGCGGCTGCTCAAGGGAATGCCGTTCCACCGAGCCCAAGTGAACCTTCACCTTCAGTGCAGGGTCCCTCTCCGACTTACGCCCCGCGAGCCAGTATTCCGCAGATTCTCGCCCCAATGGCGCCGTCCTCTGCGCCAGCGCCTGCCCCGCCGCAGTCGCTGCCGCAGCCGGTTTTGCCACTCTCGCAGAGAAATGGCTCACTGCAGCAGCTGTCTCCGCTAACCCATAGCTTGACTCCAGTGGGCGTACCCATGGTGAACGGGATGAATTCGTTCTCGCCGGCGCTGAATTCGGCGGCTCACGCCGTACCAGCGGTGCCGCAGGTGCCGCAGGTGCCACAAGCGGCACAAGCGACCCCTGCGGCGGCACAAGTGGCACAGGCGCCGGAAGTACCGCAGAATCCCCAAGCGGAACATATGCCTCCAGTACCTCAAGCACCTTCGGGACCTCAACTCCAGGCACCGCAAATGCTGCAAGGTCCTCCTTCCCATATTCCGCAGGGCCCTGCCCCACCGCAACCACTGCAGGGGGTCGAGGCTCAGCCCGGTGCGCCGGTGGCTCCTGTGGCGCCTATTTCAGCGGCGCCTATTTCAGCGGCACCAATTTCAGGGGCACCTATCTCAGCGGCACCGCCGTCGGCTGCGGTGGCGCCGCTCCAGGTCCAGGGTCTCCCTGCGCCAACGACGCAACTTGCCTCGTCCGTGCAACCGCCCCTGCCGCCCGCCCCGTATATTCCACCTCAATCCCCGCTCTTGTCGAGCTCCAAGACTACCGGCTCCGACGCGTACGCATTAAAAGATAGACGGGGGTCGAAGCCCGACTTTTGGAGCAATAAGCCAATGGAACCGAAACCCATCGGCCTCCCCCCGCTGTTTCAGCCGCTCCGCTCACTTCGCCTTCACAGCGACGCTGACTTACATCTCGTCAACCGTCACCGTTTAGACGGCAAGCTGTCTTCTCATCTCAGCGAGCTGGAAACAGCGGTTCAGAAAATCAACACCATAGTGGGGTCTCTAGATTCTCGGATCGGCTTCATTGAGTCGCGTCTAACTGATCTTGAGGGGCGCATCCCCCCGCAGGCCCATCCGTTGTAGTCTTTGTACTTTAGCAAAGGAGACGCCGGGCATTTCTGTGCTCGGCATTCAGGTTGATTCCTTTGCTGCACGCAATTTTGAAAGACTACTACTGGATACAGATAAAGGCCCCCTCCTTTCTAGTTAATTAATTTTGGAAAATTGTTAAACGTATTATCTTCAATCATTCAACGCACGGTATTGAATCCAGGCACTCAATGAGCAATGCTAGGGTGCAAATGGGACGACGCTGCCCTACGAAGGCTACGCTACGCGCCCCACATAACATTAGGGATCGCTCGAGCGCGAAGGCCTGTTGACTAAGCGAGTCACCAAACCGCTCACACCGGCTCAGGCGTCAACCAAACTACGCAGCAGTCATTAAAAGTAATGTCGGCTGCTTCAGCGCCTGGCGTGAGTGGCGGCAGATTCACTCCCGTGCCACCTCAGAAGGGGTCCTTCCCCGTCGACCACGATGGAGAATGCACGTCACTCGTTAACCGTTACCTACAATGCATCAAACTGGCTCAAGGTCAAAACACAGAGACATGCCGCTTACTAGCACGAGACTTCCTCGAATGCCGTATGAGCAACGACCTTATGGACAGAGACGCTTGGGAAAATCTAGGATTTCACGAAGATGACTGACACCCCTGGGATGCGCAGCCCATGACTGGAGCCCCCAGACGTGGAGGCCACCTGTACCCCTTGAAACGGGGAGATCAACTTGTACATATCGTCCTTTATATTCATGCAGTAATGCCACTTCCAACTAGCAAGATGCATTTGCTCTTGACTTCTAACTCGACTAAGACGGTGTCTCAATCGAAAGAAGGTTGAGTCTACCACATGTAATGATACGTACGCTAAGTAGAAATCTCATTCCAGCCCAACAGCCCAGATCTCCTGCATTTCGTCGGCCTCGTTATCATGCTCGACATCTAACGTCTCGTCGTCAGCTTCGCGAGACGCGTAGCGCAGAGCAACACGGCGGACGTACTCGGGCAGAGAGCGCTGCATACGCTGGTCAAGGCTATATTTGGCAGACACAAACCAGTCGTCAAAGAGCGCAGAGTCCTTCCGGCCTACGAAGTCGAACACCAGCAAGAATGTCTTCTCGGCAGCAAGTTTAACAGGAATCAGAGTGTCACGCGCACTCGTAAATAGCGCGGGCACTAGATCATTGAGGTGCTGCTGAACTATTGCAGGCGAGCCTGCTTTGCGGCAAAGGAGCCCAATGATCACAATGCTCATACGCCTCGTTTCTGTTGTTCGGCTCTCATCTTTTGGTACAAGACTCACCAAAGTCCGAAGAGCTTGCTCTTCATACCACTTGAGCGCGTTCAAATCGGCAGACAGCAGCAGCTTCCCCAGACCGCTAACGCCATTCTCTGACATCACCGTTGATGAGCTCGTGGCCGCAGACATAAACAGTGATGCAATGTCGCCTGCAGATGGGGCGAGGGCCTGGGGCGCGTGCACATACAAGGCATTTGCATTGAGCAGCGACTGGAGCCGCGAGCTACTGCCGATCAGTGATTCCACCAGGCGCCGTTGGCTGTCATGATCACCCGGTAGAGCAACCAAATCCGCTCCAATGCGAGCAAACAAAGCAAGCTGCTTCGTATCCTTTGCGCCCTCTCCTAGAATTGTCGTGGAATCCTTCACGACATCAACCACCGAGGAGCGCACAGGCTCGCTGAGATGCTGGCCGGCGTGATTTACAATCTCATGCAAAGCAGATAGGAATGCTACACGAACGCCAACGTCAGGTGCAGCTCTGACGCCGCTGATAATCTCCTTGGCAAGAGGGTCTATGCGTGTTTGCAATTTGATGAGCGTGCCCAAGGCCATAGCAGATCTAGACCGGACAGCTGAGCTTGACTGGTCTCCCAAATTTTTAGCAAACGTCCGCTGCAGCTGCGGCAAGAACGGCTTCAAGAATGTTGGGATTGCAAGCAGTAATTTGTGCAGAGTGTAAATGATGGCGGCCTTGACGTCAGACGCAGTACGCTCGCCAACAATACGGATGAGAGGACCAGTTATCTGTGTCACAACAGGCTTCAACGCATCGGCGGGAGCGGTTCGCTGAACCACTTCCGCAAGCGCGAGGGCGCTCTGCTCTTTCTCCAAATTGTTTCCCAAAGTTAGACCCTGGATGAAAATGGGTAGTAAGAAGGCAGGACCCTTGGCACCAGAGCTGAATGCTGCGACTGGTGAGGCTAGAAGCTTCAAAGTGGTGTAAGCCGATGATGACAGCTGAGCCAGCTGATTCTTCGACAGTGTTGTTGTAAAAGTTCCGATCAACTCTTCCGCAGCGGGCGCAACTGATGGCTGTTCTAATCCATGGAGCGCAAATACAACCCAGTCGCTCACGAATAGCATGTCCGGTTGAGCGATATTGGCATCGCCGTCAGCGACCGACTTGTAGTACTTAGCCATCCGCGAAAATACGTTGGCACGGACTTGCTCATCACTCTTGGCGAGCGTCAACATGTGGCTCTCTGGGCAGGCCTTACGCAGAACTGAATCAAGTGCCTCAGTAAAGGGGGTGCCAATGAGCTTGTCAACAATCGTACCAGAATACTGATACGTTTCCGCAGCATCGGCAGCAATGCTCAGTTCAGCGATAGCACTGGCTCTGAACTCGTTGACGCCATCGGGGTGCTCGAGCAAAGGCGGCATTGCCACTGCCAGAACAGAGTTGGTTCCGGCGCTCGTGAGCATTTCTTTCAATGCAGCGAGGGCACCTTCGTCACTCTCGTTTGCAACTTGCTGGACCATTTCAGGGAGCATGTCGCCTGCAACATCACCAAGTGCAGCGTGAAGTTCTTCCAACGCCTTGGTGGCTGCTTCCCGCACATAGTCGTTGCTATCCTGCAGACTTGTGCGCACAAGATGCATCAAGTCCCGTTCATGCGATTGCAGAGAGGCAAGCGGGGTGGCCGGTATCAGCTCTACGAGACCGAGACATATTCCCTGGCGCGCATCGCGGTCTGGTAACAGTCGCAGGAAGGTAGGAAGGATTTGCTCAAGTGCAGACGATACGCGGCGTACAAGCTCCGCAAGAGCCCGGGCAGCGTTGGTCTGCAGTTCATCATCTTCGTCGCTGAGCCTCTTAACAAGCATCAGGACAAGAGTGGGCAAAACTGTCTTCACGGTACGAGGAGTATTCTGGATCAGAGATACCCAAGTATCAAGAGCAGCTTGGCGCACAGTGTGAACAATGTCGGCACGGCAGATGAATATAGCAGCAAGAACCCGATCGCGGCGCTCAGTTCCAAGAATCTCAAGCTGTTTGAGACTGGCCTCAACGTGCCCAGAGGTTGTGGGCTCGTCCTCCGGCAATTTTTCGTCTGCAACTGTGGGGCCAACCTCAGCTTCCTCATTGTCACTAATTTCGTCTTCACCGGATACTCCTGGAGCTTCGGCAAGTGCCTCCAAACGATCCGATGGACTAGCCTGGCCTTTACCAAGAAGTTGCAACAATAGATCACCAACAAGTACAACGCTAGCCAAACGAATTCTCCAATTAGGATCCCAGAGGCCACGCTCAAATTCGGGAAGCAAGAGGTCAACAGCGACAGTTGCATAAACATGGACAATGCGCCGACCAGCTTTCAAAGCGATGTCACGAACATCGTCCATACTATCCGCCAGACCGTAGAGCAGCGGTTGAATGAGCTGCGGTATATAGGGCGTAAGTGACCGGCCAAAGCTTGCAGGGAGAAGCAAAATCAGAGGCATGAATCCTTGGCGGATATGAGGCTTCGGGCTCTGAGCATTGGCCACAATTTCGGGTAGAATTTCCTCAAGCTTGGCGGTACCTAGACCGTGGAGAACTTCCGCAAGACCTTGCGCAGTACCCCACCTATTTCCTGCCGCGCCAGGCTCATCGCTCTGGAGCGCCGTCATCATATCAGGTATGACATTAGCGAAATACTCTTCTCCGAGCTTTTCAACCAGAACTCCCAATGCCTTGCAAGCCACGGCAGATGTCTGTGGTACAGGGTCAGTCATAGCAGTTTGCAGGTCTGGTAGTATGCGAGGCAAGTACGGCACTATGTCATGCCCGGCGGTGAGGATTGACATGTTTCCAACGATCTGACATGCTTTACGCCTAATTGCAGCAGACCTATCCCTCAATCCTCGCTGGACAACCGTAATGATCAGAGCCAACGAAGGTGAGTCAATGTAGTGCATGAAGCGTGTCTTCAAGAGATCGGTCAATGCAAGATCTGTCTTAGTGGTTGGGTCAGATATGGCCGAGAGCAGAGTAGGAACCAGCTTGTGAATCTCCGGATTCTGGATAACCTCGCCAAACGTTTTCATGGAGGTCTTGGCGGAAGCTCGAACCTCTTTGTGGGTGTCATTCAGCACTGAAACGATCTCAGGAATAATGGTCGCAAGTGATGTGGCAAGCTGCTTCGGATCAAGATACGCCATGCTTCCAAGAAGCTCGACGGCACCTTTTTTGCCCCGCCAGGCCGTTTGATCAAGACGGTCGAGCGCCAGCGGAATCTGCCGCTTAATGCCAAATGCTGTAGTATTCCCCATAATGTAACGGGCAGCTTCGTTGGAAATTTCGCGAACTTCGACGCTCAGGTCGCCAAGACCAGCTAAAACCTGCGGCATAAGCTCCAAAGCATATGGTTCGAATTGACGACCCAGAACGTGAGTAAGGGCAGTTACCAATTGTTGGGCTCCAGCGCGGCGCCCGCCATTCTTCCGATCTTCAACATTGGCAGCAATCGTTGCGACGACATCGAGATCGCCTAAAACCACGAGCCCAATGCCAGAAACCAAGCCTGCAAATCCATAAGCAGCGCCGCGACGTGATGCACGACTGTCCGACGCAAAGGCCTCTTCGAGGCAGCGCTCTAGAACCTGCTGACTGTCGATACGGCGCGCCAATGGTCCGAGACACGACGTTATCACGAGCAGCTCCTGCTCTGTGGCCTCTGGGAGTGCGGCTAATAACCGGTCTACGGTTTCAATCAATCGTTCATCATTGGCGGGCAAGTGCTGAGCTTCAAAACCGTAGAGAATGACATGGCGGTCCTCAAAACGGGGAAGCAGCCCATCTACGTAACGCGCGCCATGAGTGTCAATAAGCTCCTTCCCGAGGTCCAGTGCGGCGGAGGATGCTGCCATAGCCGAATCGGAAACACCTTCGGCCACAATGAAATCAGCACAAGCGTAGACTTGGGGCTCATCAAAGTGCGGTACCAGCTTTCTCATTGCAGTGAGAATACTAAGGCGCTCTTCAACTGGATCCTTCCATTTCTGCTTGATTTCAATACCGAAGCTGTTCTTGATGGGCTTGGGGGGCTGTTTTCTCAGCACGTAAAGGGTCTGCAGCAGGTTATAGGCTTCATCAATTTGGTTGAGAGCCAGAGCTGCTGCAGCGAACGCAGCTGCTAGCGATCCACGCTCACACATGTACTTCTCGTTGAAATAAGGTATGAGCTTTTCGAGAGCATCATCAGAGAGACGCATGGCGCTCTCAGTCCAAACATCCTGCGCCATATCGCCAAATTCGCTGAAACGGGATACCCAAATCTCAGGACTGTAGCCGCGGCCCTCCAAATCAACCTCGGCATCTAGCACTTCAAGCGCGGCTTGACGCACGAAGTCCTGCGGTGATCCAATGCTGGCGTCCAACAGAGCGTGAAGCTCTTCATCATCGAACTCGACTTGCTGCGCCACGCTTCGCAGACAGTCCTTAACCGCGCTTCGGTCTGCGGCGAACGTTGCAATCAATTGAAGCAGGATACCTACAAGGTCGCCACGTGGCACAACGGTTAGCACCTCAGCCTGGTTCGCAAGTAACGAGGTCACCAGAAGCACTGCCTCATCGAGGGTCTCGTCTTCTTTTTCTCCAGAATAATTGGCTAGGACCGATCTCAAAATCGGCAGTATATACACCAGCGACGATGCATCGAGTAACCGCTTATCAGATTTGGTATTGAGCATGTAGAGCATTCCAGACACAAGTGTAATGTCAGCGTTTTGGCCTTCGAGAAGGAGCTTTGACGCTGTCACCTTCCAGTGACCCTTGAATCTGTCTGATAGAATGACGTTTAGAGTGGCAATGCATTTGGCAGCTGCTTCGCCGCCAGCTCGGCCCTGGGTGATATGAAGGCACAGATTGAGCCCATCAGGAATCCACTGCAACGACCCATTCTGAGCTCCTTGAGCAGCATCCGTCGCAAGTCGTGTAAGCAGAGCACAGCAGAATTCAACGCGCTGCTTCTCCAACTCAAGGACTTTTCGCCGCTCAGACTGCTCGTGAAGCTGAGCCTGTTCTTCTTCAGTAAGCTTGCCATGCTTTTTTGCCAGCTCCTTCCTCAATTCTGCTTCCCAATCTTCGTCAGAGATGCCGCGCTTTCCCCTGCTGCTCCGAGACTCAGGAGTAGAGGCCACGACCAGCTGGCCTTCGGGGGCTGTAAGGATCAGCTTGTCTTTTTCACTCAGTTTGTCGGAGTGCAAGTTCTCACGGAGGAAGAGCACGACCTTGTCAGCAATGATTTCCGGGGCCACGAATGCTAGGGTGGCCACAGCTGCAGAGCTTTTTGCCGAAGTGGCTTCAGAGAAAAATCGGTCGGCATATTCGGTAACGAGGCTGTTTGGGTCAATGTTTGCCTGAAGGCACATTCGGATCCAGCCCCCCGGGCCTTGCGCCAGGGGGTTGTGAGCCAACAGAAACGCATCAATAAGCCAGGACCTGACCGTAATAGTCGAAACTATGGCCGATACGTTGACCTGCTCTTTGACGATGCGCTCTTCTAGAGCGCGTCTGAGCTCCAGGAAGAACTTTTCATGAACCTCAGCTTGAGTGGCGGCAGATTTTATCAAGTCTAATGGCTGCTTGCGAGATTCCAGAGGGCCGTGCGTGGCTACAAACACGAGCGCGTCTAGCGTAGTATAGGCATTGCGTTCAACCAGCAGCTTGAATGCGGCCGCTGCGCATATGTAGGTCTCGGATTTTGTGGTCAAATGCTCGTAGATGCGCGAAGAAAACAGCTGATCTGGTACATTTTGGGGGTTGAGGAGTAGCACCAGTTGATATCCTGCCACAGCAAACTTAACCTGAGCGGCCGCAGACACATTTGATGATATTTCCTCCCACGACTTCTGTAGTTTTGAAGAGAAAAGAGCCGTGTGTGACTTATCCAGCCCGCAAATCCACTCGCGCCTCAGCGGTTTGCGGGAGTCCACGAGCCCCTTCTTAATGGCATTGACGGCCGATTCCTCGGGCAGCCGTGCATCAAGAGCTTCAGCAAACATCTTTATGCCAACCTCAGAGCCCTCGCGGGGGGCCTGAGCAGCAAGCGCATCGGCCACCTGTTTAGTCTTTGACTCAGGTGCATTTTTTAGAACAGAAACAAAGAGAACTCTGATATCACCGTTTGTCACCTTCGCGAATTGACTGACAAGTTGGTCAATGTTCGGCTCACGAGTCTGCTTTATGATGGAGCTAAACGCCGCGGCTGTGCTCTGCCGGAGTACCACATTGGACGAAGTGAGTGAAGATACAAGAGACGTCGAGGAGGCGATGTTGTCGAAGTATAACAATCTAGACTTGACAATGGAGGGGATCACACACGCTACCACTCCCTCAGCAGATCTGAGGAGCGCCTTGTGAAGTGCGGGGACGACGATTGTGTCGAAAGATTGCTGGTCGACAAACTCGTATTTCCAGAACGGGTCGAGGACTTCTCCTTGAAGGAGAGGCGCGATAGTCTCGCTGAACTCTTGAGCCTTTGCGCCTAGCACAACCGCGCACCAGAATTTAACGAGCTGAGACTTCAGCTCGTCCAGCTGCATGCCTACTGATGGCCGATCCGATTCGCTGGACGCAGCAACCAGCTGAGCAAGTACGGTTAATCCTAAAGCCCCTTGAGCGCTCAGAAGATCAAATACAGCTTTTACAGGCAGCTGCAAATTCGAAAGCGTCATGCGCGAGTGATGAAGTATACCATGGCGCCGGCGTTCCGTAACGCGGTGAGATTTCCCAGAACCCGCGGAGATTATGAATGCTCTTTTGATAATCGCTCCTTGGGTGAGCAGGAGGGAGGTGACCACACTGCTGCCTTGGGAGGCAGCGGCCGTCAAGACAGCATCTGTCCAATGCAGGGCCAAAACTAGGTCAGAAAGAGGCAACCAGCGCTTGCTTGCAGCGAGATTCGCGAGAGCGGGGGCACTCACCTCGTACGGGACCAGAGACAAAGCTGTTGTTGATAGCTCCCGCAGCGCTTTTTCAGCGCTGAATGTCGGGAGCGAGTAAACTAGCTCAGTAACAGTTCCTTGTAGAGTTCCAGCATCCGGATCCGCACGAAGTAACTCGATCAGATCTTTCAGGCGAGCGGAGCTGGCCTTATTTTTGGTGCTCATGCAGACAGTGGGTGAGTTGCAACCTCCCAGGGGGGTTTTGATTTTGAGGTGGTTGCACGCTGTGGGGTTTGGAGCCAACCAGCAGGCTATATTTATAAGCTGAAAAGTTTGGACGACCGGTCTTCTTCTTCATCACAAAAGAACTATAACAACCTGTGATGAATGAGTTTAGGACTCGCGAAGTTCGCTGGTTCGGTGAATATCGGGCACTGCGTGACTGTGTAGACGTCTGGTCTCTCCTAGCACCACCATTAAACCAGGCGTTGGGTTTCTGAGGTTGTCCGGTTAGAGTAGCGCCAAGAGCAGCAATGTACATGATTATGATTGTTTAAGCTAGCCTATATGTGAGTAAACTATATCTGTATGCGAAAAGATTGGAAAATCGCTTTGAGCGATCATAAGCCGATCCGAAGCCTAGCGGCTGCACAAATCGACAACGAATTCGACATCCTGGTTACTGGAGAACACTGAGGTCCGTGTAGCCCTCGGGGCCGTGCTGGTACCACCAACTGACCGGATTGTCCTTGGGCTGCAGGATAGGAAGGTTGTCTCTCAACTTCTCAGTGAAATCGGGATTCGTGATGAATGGCCGGCCAAACGAGATGGCGTCCGCGGTTCCAGAAGAGACAGCCTCTTCAGCCTGGGCGCGCGTGTAGTCCTGGTTCAGCACAAGCTTACCCTTGAAGACCTTGCGAATAGCAGCATGCTGCGGGGGTTGTTCAGAGCCACCAAAAGACCCGAATTTCGAGTTCAGCCCAGGCTCACGAAGCTCCAGCCAAGCAACGTGGTGCTTGTTCAGAACTTCTGCAGCGGCCGTGAACAGTGGCTCGGGGTCGCTGTCAATGACACCCTGGCTGTCACCGTTGGGTGAGAATCGAACAGCGGTGCGATCGGCACCAACTGCTTCAACCACGGCACCAACGACCTGATCCAAGAGGCGGACACGGTTGGCAATGCTTCCGCCGTACTCGTCGGCACGGAAATTCGAAGAATCGCGGAGGAACTGGTCGATCAGATATCCATTGGCAGCATGGATCTGCACACCATCGAAGCCGGCAGCAATGGCGTTCTTGGCTGCATGCTGGAATTCACGCAGTAGGCGAGGGATCTCGCTCACCTCCAGGGCACGAGCCGTCTCAGTGGGTGCTTTACCATCATTGACGTGCATCTCAGGAACAGGAACCTTAGTTGCCGAAGCAGAGACAGGTTGCTGGCCGGTGATCAAGCTGTGCACGGAGCGTCCCATATGCCATAGCTGCAACACAATCTTTCCACCCTTGGCGTGGACAGCCTCTGTGACCGGTTTCCAAGCTTCGACCTGCTCATCAGACCAGATCCCTGGAGCACTAGGCCACCCAAGACCCTCCCGAGAAATACCGGTGGCCTCAGTAATAAGGACACCAGCGGCGGCACGCGCAGCGTAGTATTCGACCATAAGCTGCGTGGGCACATGGTCTATAGTAGCGCGAGCTCGAGTCATTGGGGCCAAAAACACGCGGTTCTTGGCCTCAATGGAACCCAGGCTAATAGGAGAGAACAATGCAGTCAAGTCAGTCATTCGCTTGTTGTCGTTACTGTGAAAGGAAGCGCCTTACTCCAAACACCACCAAAAAACCCCCATTATATAGTGGAGAGCCTCAACTCGCACATTACTAACCTCGCATCTATAAACATACTAAGCTGATGAATACTTGACGAAGGCTAGCATAATATTACCATTATATAAAGCCTGCTTACACCGAGGTTGCGAACGCTTATAAACCCCATCTGACGAAGACAACATCACTCAGCAATGGTCGCTTACACACGCCGCTGACGAATGCTTAGAGATAGAGCTCGTATTCTGAGGCGGTGTGTGCGCGTGCACCAATGGTTTATGCATCCAACCCTCCATTACCCTACGCTGTGCGGCTCGCGTTCCTGCAGGGGTCAACGCGATTCAGCGAATCATTGAAAGCGCCGGCTCGAAGGTAGGTGAAAGCCGTTCTATTGCGTAAATCATGGATATTTCGGTGGCCTAGGACCCCTCCTCTTTTAAAAGCGGCTTCTAATTACCCTTTTAAACCATCGCGAATTATAGACTCACCCGGACACATAGTTGAAGCTGGCCCAAAGCGCCAACACAGAGAACGAAAAAATTAAAGCGACAATGCCTCCGGCCGGAATCGAACCGACGATCTCAGCATTACTAGTGCTGCGCCTTACCGCTTGGCCACAGAGGCTATCCTCATTACAAATCCGAACTGTGGGTACAAAGACTCTCGCAGCCTAGGGCGACTGTGAGTTGACCTGCTGATTAAGATTATGAAATAAGTATCCACATAGAAGGTAACGGTCTCGACTCACTAGCACCTAGGAATATGACATAGCTAGTCATCAAAGTTGTTAAAATCATTATTAGCAAACACTTCAATTGATAATGAAAGATGCTTATGTGAAGAGCAGTCTCATTCACTACTCAGCTCAACTCATCAATTAGAGATCTAAGACATCATGATGCTTTTCTATAGATCCAGATTTCCATGAACCTTGCACCGCGAAAATGTAAAGCTACAACACACTGATACGTACACGCTCTGTTGACACCACCTAGTTCTAGTATTTTTGAAGAAGTATTGGCAAGTTGATGAAAGAGGCCGCCTGTGGTATTTCGAAGAACCGGAAGAGAATGCCGCTTTCGCGGTGAACATATGATACGTATAGACAAGTTCAAGAGAGGTGATTTCTATCTAGAGGTGGGAACGACTACAGAGTATCTCCACTAATCCCAGTCAAGAGGTCGGGCGCTCGTTATTGGGGAAGGCTTACCTGTGAGCGATGATCGAATATCAGTGTGCCAACCACATATAGCGCTGTGGCTTAAATCTTCGAGACAGTATAAGCGCATGCGATGCTAGAGGAAATATCCGATGAAGCAAAAATTGGGGTCAGAGATGGATTCATCAAAAAATGCCTCCGGCCGGAATCGAACCGACGATCTCAGCATTACTAGTGCTGCGCCTTACCGCTTGGCCACAGAGGCGTGCTTCTGCGATCCCGCATGGGATTAGCTCCATGCCCCCATGTGCATTTGGCCTACGTAGCTAAAGGCTACCTTTCTCTCGGGTATGGCCTGCGCTGGCGAGAGAGGACGTCAACTCGGCAAAGAGAGTCGTGGAGATATCGATATAAATTAACTATACAACAATAAATATATATGGTTCCTTTCGGTTAATAAAAAATGGTGAAAATAAAATAAATCATGCAGCCATAGGCCCACAGTTTTGTGTCCGCCACGCGCAGGCCAGTTACTGGCCCATGTGCACGTCGTGGCGGAAGCAGCAGCGCTCGTTGTAAGAGCACGTACCTGTTTTGACCCAGTTCTGGCACGGCTTTGAGCGCCACTTCGGCGGGCGGTCGACGCTCTTCAACTCGTCGTGGCCATGGGCGAACTGGCACTTTTCACCGTAAGGGCAGTTGCCGCCTGTGCTCATGTATGAGGCACAGAGCTCGGTCTTGTAGAGTTCAGTGTTCGTGCTGGGACGGCCGTTCTTTTTGGGAAGACGCTGCTGGTGATGATGATGATGCGGCTGCGTCTGGGCGTGGTGCGGATGCTGCGCCGGCTGCGCGTGCACCTGCTGCGGAGCCGCCTGTAGCGGCTGCTGGAACTGTCCGTTGGCGACAGCGTCGTGCTGGTGCATACCCCTGGGCTGGCCGGTGTGGTCCGGCGACAGGCGAGCGCCGTGCGCACCAGGGTGGCCGTGCATGCCCGCGTGGTGCGGCGCCCCCTCGGCGTGAGGGTACATCCGGCCGGGGTGGCCATGCACCGCAGGCGGTGACGGGCTGCCGTTCGGCGGCGTGGGAATCTTGTGCATCGGACTCATGGTAGGCAGCGACCCCGGCATGGGGGCAGGGCCATGCATGGCGTAAAAGCCGGTCTGGACAGGCACAGACCCAACCTGCCCAACCTGCGACGTCATAACGCCCACCTGAGGCATGCCGCCCGGGACGCCTCCCGCCACCGGCGGCGGCATCGGCACGCGCATGGCGCCAGGAACCGACGCGCCCTGGGGACTAGAAGAATTGGCGGCGCTGGCGCCCGGCCCCGAGGGGGGGTCCAACGCCCACGGCGTTTTGTAGAGGCCCGGGGCGCTGCCGGCGCTCGGCGGCGCCGACGCGCTGAGCTGAGCACCGGTCGGCACCGGCCCCACGTTCGGCGGTGCCGGAGAGGTTGCCGAGGCCGGGGTCGATCCGTTATTGAAAAACTGCGGCTTGTTGGCAAACGCCAGCCCCTTGCGGGGTCCCCAAATGCCCTGGCTGTACTGGTTTCCGACAGGCCCGAGCTTGACGCCCGGGACAGAAGCAGATCCCTGGCCCGGCGCGGGCCCGCGGAACTGCGGCGACACGGACGGGTTCAGGCCCATGAGGGGCGTCTGCGTCGACCACAGCGCGGTCTGCGCCGGCTGGCCGACGGCATGGGGGTCTGGCGAGCTTGTTGCGGTCAGCGCGGTCTCTTCGCCGTCACCCAAAGCAGAGCTCGAGCTTGCTGAGCTCATGAGCGGCCCGCGGAAGCTGTCGCGCGCGAGGTCGAGCGCGAGGTCGTCGGCGCCGGGTCCGCTCTGCTCGCTGGCGGCGCTGGGCCCGCGAGAGCCCGGGCCCGGCGTGCCGGCGCTACCTGAGAGGGCGCCTGACGGGCCCGCGGCGTGGCCTGCGTGGGCAGCAGCGTGGCTTGCGCCGTGATGATTGGTGGCGGCCGAGGAGGCGCCATTTTGATGCGGTAGGCCCCACAGGTCCGAGAGCGGGGCGAAGTGGTGCGGGTCACTCAGCGAGGCCGACAGGTCGGGAATGTGCTCGTGAGAGGCGGTTGCCATGTTTCCAACTGAACCCGTGCAGTCGTGGCACTACAAACTTGGAGGCGTAATATGAGCCGGAACGAGAGTTTCCTAAATGAGAGCGGGTCAAACGTCCTCGATGCTGAGTGCGATGGTCAAGCGCCGAGGTGGTATGCCCCAGATGGTAGTAAAAGGCAGGTGCAACTACGGGGACGAAGATCGGCGGGGGAACCAGAGGTAGCGTCGCGGATCCGGGGAATTTTTTTCGCCAATCGCGGATTTCCGAAGTACTTAGCGGCTGGGCCCTGTGCGTGTAATACGAGCAGAGGCAAGCCGTGGCACTAGTCGGGCTGAAAAAATTCGACGACGGTACTCGAGGACTAAAGGCGGCAGGTGGGGCGAGGCAGGACGGCGGAGGTGACACGCTGCGAGGAATTTCCTGCTTAGTCTGCGCTTAGTCCTCGGGCTCGGCTTCGAAAGGTTCCAGGGCCACTGGTGGGGTGCACATGACCTCTCCCATTGGATCGATCGTGCTCCCAAAGCCGCCCGAGCAAGCCTTTCGGAGCAGCAGCAGCCGCGTTACTCATCCTCGTCGGGAACCCTAGGAGCGGGATACGTGCGCGCATCTGCTCCTCCCCCTTAGCCCATGCGGCCGTTCTGTTTCAGCGCTGTTCCAGGTCTTGACGGCGTTTGGGATTTTCTTGATCTAGGCGTTCAAAGAAGGGCTACTGTGATTAATTCCTTCAGTAGAGATTGCTTGGCCTCTCCTCTTGCGTATTGATATAGTTTAGGTATGTAGTGTAAGGTAATGCGGAGAAATCAGGCAGCGAGGATCAGGGTCAGAGAGAGCCAGGGTGCATGGGAGGGTCCGAGCCAGTAGTATGCTTATTGCGCCACCAGCTTTTAGAGGCTATGTCCACCTTTGCTGTCGCGCTTCCGAGGGTTGAAAATTATCAATGACGCATCTCTCAAATCATTCAAAAGCTCCCGCTACTCAGCGTCTACATTGCGTGTAACGGCCCAACATCGAGGGTCCGGAGGCCAGCAATGCTTTTTTTAATAAGATTCGAGGCTGCTGCAGTCTCTGTGAGTGTGGATGTCGCCCCATCTAAGCGCACAAAATCTAAGCACCCATAGATGGCTCGAGAATAGCCAAGCACCTAGCGAACTTTTACCCTTCCATAGATGAGTGCATGTGAATAATTAAGTTTGTATATAAATATAACAGCATTGGCCTCACGGCTTCTGCAGCTTCATGCTGATGGGCCCCCGCGGTTTTGATGGATTGCTTGCACTGGGGGTTCCCTTACATACTGAAACGATTTTGTCGCCGCGCAGAATCAAGAGCCCGGCCGGCCGTTGTACTATCTCGCCAGCGCGTGTCTTGCGGAATTCCTGAGAGTCTCCGCCAACCACAAGGTTCATGTGCTCGTCGTACGACAGTAGAGTACCGACGAAATCCCGGCCGTCCACCATGGTAGCGCGGATTTCCGTTTGCACGAGTTTCTTCAGCCTTGGATCTGCGACCATTTGGCTCCCTTGACCGGTGCGGGATGAAAGGCTGCGTGGTGTGTGGGTGTGGGTGCTGGTGCTCCTGGTGCTCCTGGTGGTTGGTGGTGCTGATTCTGGTTCTGGTAGCGCTGCTTACTGCGCGAGCATACCTCCGAGGAGTGGGCGCGATCCGGGAACAAGAAAGGACAAGTATGTCGGGAGACGCGGGCGAGAAACGCAAGGAAGACGCCGAGGTCGGAGCAATTAGCGCGAAGCGGGCGAAGCTCGAAGATGAGGACGCTGATGCGCGTGTCGAGGCCGAGCTTGAAGAGGACGGCCTTCCGGCCAAGAAGAGCAAGAAGAAGAGCAAGAAGGCGAGTCTGCGTGCGAAGTACGACGCGTTAGAGCAGGAATCGAATGATCATGCTGCCGAGGCCGAGGCCAAGACCGAGGACGCCGGCGCAGGCGCGGCTGAGGAGGGCGCAGCCGCGAAATTCGAGGACGACGCCGAGTTCGAGGAGGACGAGAGCTCTGACGACGAGGAGGAGGGTGAGTTCTTCGACGAAGAGGACGAGAGCGGCAGCGGCGCCGACTTCGAGGAGGATCTCGAGGCGCTGAGCGAGCCCGAGGTCGAGGAAGGCTCGCGGCGCCGGCGCCAGCCTGTCGACTACTTCAAGGTGCTCGAGGAGATGGAGAAAGAGGAGAAGGAGAAGAAGACCCAATCCACAAAAGCCAGCGACTGAGCTTCCCCACGGCCTGATCTGACTCGGACCCTGGGCTGCTTCAATGCCTGGGCTGCTTCAGTGTGAGCAGCCTCAGAGCCTGCTTGTCTGGGTTGTACTGGATAAATACGTGTTTAGGACAAGTATATAGTCATTCAGCGCGCAGAACCAAAACCGGGCGCAGAGCCAAACACAAGGAGTACGCATGGCGGGATAGGGAGAGACTGTCCGTAATCCCTCTATTACATAGCGATGTCGGCGGAGCCCGCGGGCAGGGTATGGCGGCCCGCACAGCCTGCCTCTAACCGTAGAGAAATAAGGCCGGCCTGAGCGCGATTAGCAGCACCCGCCGCTGTTCTTCTTGGGCGGCTCCGTGAAGTTGATGGTCGGGCCCTCGGGGGGCTTGATGTGGCCGAAGTCGGCGTGCAAAAGGTTCTGCTCGACATGCTGGTGGTAAATCTCTGTGAGAATGCGCTGGAACGCGAGCTCGACGTTGGTGTTGTCGAGCGCGCTGGTCTCGATGAACAGCAGCTTGTTTTCCTCGGCGAACGCCTGCGCCTCCTCCGTCGCGACGGCGCGGAGGTGCTTGAGGTCGCACTTGTTGCCGACGAGCATGATAACGATCTGCGGCACCGCGTGCTCGCGGAGCTCGCTGAGCCATCGGTTCACGTTCTCGTACGTTTCCGGCTTCGAGATGTCGTACATCAGCATCGCGCCCACGGCGCCGCGGTAGTACGCGCTCGTGATGGCGCGATAGCGCTCCTGGCCGGCGGTGTCCCAGATTTGCGCCTTGATGATCTTGTCGTCGACGTTCACGGTGCGCGTCGCGAACTCGACCCCGATCGTCGACTTGCTCTCGAGATTGAACTCGTTGCGCGTGAACCGGCCGAGAATGTTCGACTTGCCGACACCGCTGTCGCCGGTC
This sequence comes from Entelexis gropengiesseri, assembly GCA_030579755.1. NCBI lineage: Eukaryota > Fungi > Ascomycota > Dipodascomycetes > Dipodascales > Trichomonascaceae > Entelexis > Entelexis gropengiesseri. The sequence goes on along the minus strand of JAKTRO010000014.1, from coordinate 2,680 downwards.
AGCACGATCTTGAACAGAAAGTCGTACTCGTCACTCATCGCGTACGCTCCGGTGCTTGCAAACGTGTGTGGTGTTGAGCCGCGTGTCCTGGGCCAAAAGGAGGGCAGGCGCGGGGGTTCACTGACCTGTGACGCTTAGTCAGGCGCGCCTGGTTTCCTATCCAAGCCTGAGCGCCGTCAGCGGTTCGATAGGCGCGGGGGAACTATCGCGTCTGGAGATTTTCAGTGGGGAGTGGCGACTGAGGGACAGATGGTCATGAGTTGAGGCTGAGGGTCGTGCGATGTAATTGTGTTCTTCTCAGCAGCTCACTTCCTCGAGCGACGCGAGCTGGCGCCTACGCGAGCTAGCGCCTACGCGTTAGATTGGCGTTATCACGTTGCTATCGAGGCCGAGTTGCTGCGGCATGAATAGTCGATACGGTAAGATGGGTAACTTTTGAGCGACTTGATTAGTGCGACGCTGTTTGTATATACAGAAAACGCGTAATACTTTAAATTTCAGGGGTGTTCTCCCTTCCATTGGTGCTGCAAAACCTGAAGCGCCGTTATGTGGGCTAAATATGTCACGCAAGGTGAGCTGGCAATCCTGGAGCCAAGGGAGTAATTGGGCACCTGTGAATGATATACAGTTTATAGCTAGCTGAACTAAATACCGCTGATTGTTCTTGTGTATCCTAGCTGCTGAATTAATACCGCTATCTTACCTCGTGGCTCCCCCTCCCCGATCCCAGCTCCCAGTTACAGCTTAGCTCAACCCCCCCCCTCCGCCCTCCACTGCTTAGGTCCACACCACCAGCGTAGGTGCCACCCGCTTACATATCCGCGGCTCACCTTCGCCTCCACAGGCACCCACCCATACATCACACACTATGGAGCACGGGCAAGTTCGATGGGGCCGTCCCAGGGACGATGTCTACGGCCCTTACGACCGCAGCTTTGTAGAGAATAACGCGGGAGAGCCGCACGCACACACTCTCCAGCCAACCGTCACGGGCACGAGCGTGCTGGGCATGAAGTTCTCGAACGGCGTGATTGTGGCGGCCGACAACCTCGCATCGTACGGCTCGCTGCGGCGGTTCATTGACCAAGAGCGGCTCATCCGCGTGGGCGACAACACTATTGTCGGCGTGGGCGGCGACGTGAGCGACCTGCAGACGCTGCAGGATATTCTCGAGGGCCTGGAGATCGGCGAGGCATACGACGAGCCCGCGCAGCGGCTGTCGGCGCCGAACGTCTATTCGTATCTCCAGCGCATCATGTACCACCGCCGCTCCAAGCTCGATCCTTACTGGAACGCTCTGCTGGTCGCTGGATTCGACCACGAGGACAAGCCGTTCCTGGCGTTTATTGACCTGCTCGGCACCTCGTACACGGCGCCGGCGCTGGCCACAGGCTTCGGGTCGTACCTCGCGATTCCCCTGCTGCGCAAGCTGGTCGACCACGACGGCGCCGAGAGGGACGTCTCCGAGGAGCAGGCGCGCGGCGCCATCGACGAGGGGATGAAGGTGCTGTTCTACCGCGACGGCCGCGCCCTCGACAAGTACTCGGTTGCGACGCTCAGCCGCGATAGCGAGGGCAAGGTTGATCTGCGCATCGAGAAGGACGTGCGCGTCAAGAACCAGAACTGGAGCATGGCCAAGATGATCAAGGGGTTCGGCACCCAGCGGGAGTAGCCTAGCTTGCGAGAATTCACTAGAATAAATTGCGTACTTAATGTACTTGTACTTGACTGTGTGTCCGTGGCCTCTGCCTGTGCAAGCTCGGGTCGTTCTTTTTAGTTACATTTGAGCGTGCTGGGCCGCTCATGAGAAGGTGCCGGCGGCCGCTGTGTGGGCGGGCCGCTCAGCGGATTACATAGCTCGCGGCGCTTGCCGTCGACGACTTCGTGAACTCGAGCTCGGCGCCGTCGACGGCCGAGACCACGCCCTCCACGTCGATCTGGCCCAGCGTAGGCAGCGCGGACGGCCCGCGCGCCTCGGGCGTCACGAACGCCACCTCGATCGGGTAGAAGTCGTCCTCACTGTCGGCCTCGGCCGTGAACTCGAAGCTTCCCGAGGGGTCCGCCTGCGACGCTCGCGGAATCAGCCACACAATCCGGTCGTCGAACTGCTCGTAGTTTGACCCGGGATCCACCGGGTGCGCATTAGCCGTCGGCAACGGCACCGACACTGCCACGTTCTCCAGCTGGCCCTGGAACTCCGCCGCAATCTCGTACTCCAGCGTCACGTTCATGAACCCAGCGTCCGACGAGTCCGACACCCAGCAGCTGAATGTGATGGGCACCAAGACGTTGTCGACAGTCCACTTAACCAGCAGCACATTCGGCGGTAGCTCCTCCTCGGGATTCTTCAGCCCAATCTCGCGGCTGTCGGCAAACAGCTTGCGGTCCATCTTCGGGTGCGGCTTGTACGCCGACGGGTTGCCGCCGGTCTGCGTGCGGATCCGCAGACGCGCATGCTCGCGGTCGCCTGCAAACAGGTTCAGCGTTCCGCTCACGCGGCTCGTGCGCACCGTGCCCTCGCGCGAGATGTCGACGGTCAGCTGCTCAGCAATGCTGATCTCGGTCGTCTTGCTCGCCGGAGCCGCGGGCTCCGCGGCCGCCGCTGCCTGCAAGGCGCTGCGCGATGCCTTGGCACTCCGGGCCGCTGGCTCGGGGTCGCTCAGCAGCGGCATCGCCGCAC